>SNQJ01S0158765.1:0-17159 GCA_010110895.2 Picea sitchensis
CACCAGCATAAAAGAAGACGACAAAATACAACAACTAGACCAAAAGAAGGACAATATAACTTCCAACATTCAGGATTTAAAGCAGCATTAGAAGGCAATGGCCATGCTAGATAGGATGAGGAGTGCGTAGGATATGAAGAACCTACAGGAAAAGTTGAAGGCTGCACAGGTGGAAAATCAAGAAAAACAAGATCAGTCGGATCCATTACAGTAGGAAGTAGAGGGGATGATCGAAAAACTGCAAGCAGAGAAGGGGAAAATCGAGAAAATACATGCAAAATATAGAGTAGTTCTAGCATAGAACATTACAGTGCAGAGCGTGGAAAAGTTGGAAGAGCAAAGAACACAAGTTAAAGAGAAAGTTATTGAATTGGAAAAGGTGTCCCAGGAGTTGCAGCAAGCCATCCATAATGTCAACTAAGGTTGAGTGGCTCGGGATGAGCCACATGTCAGTGTTCGGTTCTTGTTGGTGCATGCCTATTTTGGGAGAGAAAAGCCTATTTTTGGAAATACAATCCTATTTTTGGAGCATAGGCCATATGTGGCAGAAAAGAAGCATGTAGAAGATGAAGGAAACGCAGCATGCAGAAGATGAAGGAAAATCAGTGTGGTGCACATGCAGACAAACCTAGACTTGTTAGGGTTAGGGTTTTGGATACGAATGTAATGGCTATAAGCCAATAGAATAGTATAAATAAATGGCTAGGAGTTCTAGTAGAGGTTGGTTATTGGTCGATTGATCTGAATAAGATATTTTTGAGGGTTAGATCATAGGTTGTGGAGCAGGTCTGGTCTATTCCGCCTCATAGAGGGTACTTACCCTCCTTTTTTATTGTAATCCTTAATAATGTAATGTGCACAATGTGGATTTTGCAGAAATATGAATAAAATAGAAGAAGAGACATATCTTTGTGGACGTAGCCCTAGGGGGGTGAACCACAGTAAATATATTGTGTTTATGTGTTTGAATGGTTGCTTTATTGTTATGTTGTTGATCAGTTAAATAATGAATGGTTAACTTAGATTATGACAGCATTCATGCATAGTTTAATGAATGAATGAATACTAGATTTAGATGAATGGATAATAGTGTTGATGCATGAGGAAAAGGAACATAATATTGTCCCAATCCCTTCCCTGAATGCGTACACCTGAGTCGTGCAGTCCTCCATAATCTATCCCGGGTGAGATTGTGTTGTGCACTTTGCGCGCAACCTTTCCTTATGGTTTACTGGGAGGGACGATAGTTTGATGGTTTTGTTGGAAACCTTTGAGATCAGAACCTGGTTCAGCCCAAGCGTCCAATAGGGAGGCGTAAATTTTTCATACAAACTCTAATTGAAGTGTTTTATGCATTATTTGAAAGGTCTCAGAGTGAATAACACAATCAAGGGTGTAGACACAAATTTTAAACATTGTAACCCCAAAAGATGTTGTTTAATGCCTTAAGCTAGCTCCAAAAAGTTCTGGACCCCAATTTTCCAAATTGGAACCTACCACTAAAATGATCATGCAAGCTAATTCCTCCATTTTTTTCAACCCATAAAGTACCAAGAGAGATGAAAAATTATACAATGATATAATATGAATCATGCCTCTCCATTTAGGGAGGATTTTGGTCCCAAAAATATTTATTGAATGAGGTGAGGAATTGTTTCCTCTACCTTCTCCCTGGAGTACCATTTTTCTTTTCTTGGAAATTGTCCTTTCAACCCAATTGGCCAAAGGTCAAGATTCCCCTGTCTTGTAGTTTTGGACTTCCTCTACAAACTTCCTTTGCAAACTATGTCCTTCCAACTCTGCCTTAGCATCCGGTGTTAAGTCCTCTATGGTAGGTAGGACCTACTCCACCTTTTAATCCATGGGCTTATAGAGTTTCAAATTTTCCACATTCACTACTAAGTAAATGTGCATGTATAGGGGTAGACTGATTCTATAAGTGTTATCTCCCACCTTCTCCAAAACCTCAAAAGGACCATATCGTAGAGCCTTGATATTCTTACTAGAGCCTTGTAGTCTTTCCTTGTTTAGTTGTAACCAAACTTTGTCTCCCGCTTTAAATGAATTCTCGATTTTATGTTGATCATGTCTGGCCTTATACTTTTCATGTAACTTATTTAATGCCTCCTATACTTGCAAATGGATATGTCTAATCTTTTGAACAAATTTCTTCGATTTCAATGGTTCTACTATGATTTCCATATATAACATCCAAGGGAGAAGGCAGTAAATAAGTTTCAAAAGGGGAATTTCCAGTAGAAGTATGGATTGTTCTGTTATAAGAGTGTTAAATATAGATCAAATTTTCATCCTAGGTCTTTGGATGCTTTTGATTGTAACCCCTAAAAATTTGTACCAACATCTTATTGACTACTTTTGTCTATGGATGGAATGTCATAGATCTCCTCAACTATGTGTCCATCATATCCCAAAGTGTAGTCCAAAAGGCACTGAGAAATTTGGTATCCTTGTCTAAGATGATTCTCCTTGGTATCCTAAAATGCACCCAAACCTGTTCAAGAAATATTTTTTTTGCTTCTTGTCCTCTTATGGTATTTTTACAAGGCATAAAAATATGCATCTCACTGAACCTGTCAACTACCACAAAACTATAGTCATGTCCCTTCCTAGTTGTTGGTAAACCTCTCACAAAATCCATGGAAATGTTTTCCCAAGCTCGAGTGGGTACAAGTAAGGGATGGTATAGACCTTGATTCTTGTTATTGATCTTGTTGGTACAACAAAGAATGTGTTGGAGCCGCCCTTGTTTTTTAGCATGTCACAATTTTCATTTTGATGCTTGAAATCCAAAGATGGTTTTCTTTTTTTACCTCCGAGATATTGAGACCTATGAAACTTTGTCACGTGAGCAGCGATGATTTTTCTACTCTCGAAGCAAGTCCTACCTTTCGTAAGAATGTTCCCTCTTTTTGTTCTACTTCAGGATCTCGCAGGTCGGATACTATAACTCAGGAATTCACACGTCTCGAGTCACGAAACGGCGAAGTCGTTTTACATTTTCACTCAAGGCAGTAACCAGGGTAAAAAAATTTAACTCATGATTAGACATCGTCGGGGTTTTGCGCCTCAGCGTTCGCCAAACCCAAATTTTTATTTTTACAGCCCCGAGAGCTGAGAACACGAGGTCCTTTTGGGATAACCCATGTCAAGGATTAAAGGCAAAAAGCTAACCGTGGTAAAAGTTGTTCTCGACATTTCGCCACTCGACACTATCTTTTTCAAAAGTTACAGCTTCTAAACCCCGACTCACGAAGTCATGATGTAATTATAACATGATTAATTAATCACTTAATCCAAGATTATCTTCCCCTTACTTAAGTCTTGTTATCGCAATCTCGCGGTTTCGCAACTCGGCATATAAATACCTCAGAACCGCCAAAGAAGCAGAACCCGGTCGACACCCCAGGAAAATCGGCGAAACAGATTAGAGAACCCATCACATCTGTCACCCCCTTGCAGTCGACGCAGGGAAATATCGAAGAAGGATGGATATTCAATGAGGAGTTGAGGCCCATAAGAGCAGAAGATCTCCCTCCGAATGAGTTTTTCTTTGATAAAAAGAGAAAAGCAGTAGTGAAAAGGGAATTCTACCAGGAAGGAGAGTCGACTGCCAAAAAGTATAAAGTTATGACCGATGGAAAAGATAAAAAGAATGAGCAATTCGCCACTGAAATCGCAGGGACGCTAGGAGCGTATGCCTCGGCGAATCAATTCTCGGTCGGACTTTTGAAGAACCAACTTAAAAGAAAAAATCGCCTAATCAGGACTCTTGAAGCCAGATTGGCCTCAGCCACGGAGAATGCTAAAGGTCAAGAGAGCGTGGAAATAGAGCAGGCCAGATTGGCTGATAAAAATGAAATAGAGGTGCTCAAAACTAAGCTTGAGCAAGCACAGCTAGTGGTCTGGGATGGTCGGATGCAGGTGAGCCAACAGAGGAATTTGATTGAAGAGTTGTAGGCTCGGGTAGAAATCGTCGAGAGAAGAATGATAAACATTGGGATGTTCAAATCCCAAGCAATCAAAATTCGGAGCAGGATCTCTGCGGCTCAACAGAATTTGCTCACCAAGGTGGGAGCGATCCGGGAAAACTGTCTGTTGGTCAATCAGGTTTCTGAGAACCTATCTTCCAGAGAAAGGGATGTCGGAGTGGCTCGAGTCGCTTTCCAGGAGGCGGTGATAGCCACGAATAATAGAGTTTCGGCAGGTGCTCCCAAGCTCACCATCTCAGAACAAACCAGAGGAAATATTATGTTAAAGGAATGGGAGCATAACATCGCCAAAGGAAAGCAACANAACAAGCCCAAAAGATAACCAATTCCTTGGAGGAGGCTTTCAATTCTATAGACGGCGAGCTACTGGGCATTGACAGCGGAGGCGACGCTGAGACATTGATGCAGATGAATGTGGAACAGATCTCACTTGATCTGAAGGAAAAGGAAGAAAAAGATTCCGCCGATATCTCTCAAATGACTGTGGTGGACATAGTCCAAGTGGATAAATGCATGGTCAAACCCAGCGCGCATTTATGTGCCATCGACATCATCAACGGGAAGATGGAGGACAGGCTACAACAGTTATCCCGAGAATGTTACTTCTTCGAAGCCAGTTGTCAAGCAGAACCATCGCGGCTAATATCTCAGCTGGTGGAAAGATGTATCGCCTATACCGGACTCACACAACAGCAAACACCTGGCACCAAGTGAAGACAGAGTAGGATAAATGGAGCAATTGCTCTCTTCTCTGTCATAACCAAAATTTTGTGACTATTGAGATTCTACGTGCTTTGTAAAAAATTGTATAAATATATCCCAGAAAGAAATAAACAGGGCTGGACCTTTTTGAGTCGTTTGTAATAGAGTTTTTACATTGAGAGTTAATACAAGTAGATCTGGATATTCTCAATTTCGTCACTACTATATTACAAGTTTGCTTCTTTGTATCTCATTTTTCCATTTCATTTCATATTCTTAACTGATGTGCTTCATTATACTTTAGTACGACCACTACTATAGCGAAAGAATTTTGGTTTTCTGTAATTGTTTATTGTCTTTCCTCTGCACCAGTTATCAGCGGGTGTAAGACCAATCTGCATTTTCAGAATTCTACATGTATTCTATGCTACGTCAGTTATTTCCTTACTATTTGCCTCTTTTGTTTATATGTGAGATTTCCCTTTGACAGGAGCCTTGCGTTATATACAACTAAATTTTTTTCTCCCACTCCACACCTTTTTATTAAAATATAATACAGTTACGAGAACGAACCTTAGATTTGCATCCATATTTTATTTCTGCAACCGTAAATTCTCTTTTATACGACCAAACTGAGACAGCACTTAATCTCTCTTAAAGTCCTTTCTACCTTTACTGTTCCCCCATGACTGTTCCTGTACCAACTCAACCTAACGTTGAACCCGGACTATTGAATCAAACGCACATTGCCTTAAACCTCTTCGACACCATTCTTAAAACGGAAACTAACCGGGCTGAACTTGAACAATCATGGGCAGCCATTGAACGAGACATAACTATCCAGGAACAGTTGGAAGCTAGACAACGCCAACGTAGGAATCTTCCCTATTTTCCTTTACCGAAAGGTTTACGCTTCCCTCTTCTACATATTTTACCCACTTTCGGATTCCTTGACACTATACTTTTAAGCCTTAAGTACAAACTCAGGAACAACATAATGCATCCTCTAATATATCAAGCTACATATTCTTTCATTATTTGCATACCTTTGTAAGTTAGAAACCATCTTACCAACACCAAAATGTTCGACAACCTTGGAGGCATGAGCCTCTCTGATAAGATGAATTATTTCACCTTTAGGAACATGGAGCTTGTATCACTTTTAGAGAAACCCATTCTACAGATGATAGTCAAATTTATTAACACCTTCTTCTACATGAATTTGGCCTTGTAGCTACTAAAACACATCTTTAAAGTCATCATCTTCTGTGTATTCCTCTTTGTATACAACATGGGTAAAAGGATCCATGTGCATAAGAGTTCCCAAAGTTGTAATAAAATATGTGGGTGGCCTTGAAAGCATGTCTACCAACTTCTTAGTGTTTCCCTTCTTACACTTGATGATTAGATGAAATTGCTGCAAAAACCCCATCCACTTGTAATGTCTAGTTTGTTAAAGCTTATTGTGGGCCTACAAATACTATAGTGGCTAGTGATCTATGTGGATAATGGTTTCCTTTCCCATCATATAGTGCTTCCACTTCTTAACATCTTGAACCAGAGCATAAATTTTCTTATCATAGGTAGGGTAGTTTAAGACTCTCCCATGAAACATTTTAGAATGATAGCATATTGGCTTACCTTCTTGCACAAAAATTTATCCCATGGAATACCCACTTGCATTTGTATCCACTTCAAAAGGCTTCTGCAAGTTTAGCAATGCGAGAACTAGTGCTTGACTAATATTTTGTTTCATATCGTCAAAATATTTATGTTGATTCTTTTCCCATTGGAAACTATTACCATTGGTTGTTATGGCATGAAGTGGTGGAGCTATCGCTACAAAATATGCTATGGAATTCACAGGTAATGTGTTTCCCAAACAAAGCTCCTAAATTTAGTGAAATTAGTAAGAAACTTCCATTTTATGATGGCCTCCATGTTTATGGGATCCATATTTAGCTCCCCTCCACCTATCACATACCCCAAATACACCAATGATTATAGATCAAACTCACATTTATTTAGGTTAGTTGGAATCTAGTGTCTTTTCATATTCTAACACCTACATGAGATGTGACATGTGCTCCTCCTAGGTAAATATATAAACCAATATATCATCCAAAACCACTATAAAAAAAGAATCTAAAAATGGGTGCAATACTTCATTCATCGGTCTCATAAATGTAGTTGGTGCATTACATAAACCAAATGGACCAACCATTCATACAAAATTTAGGTTGTATTGAAGGTGTTGTTTTAGGTGACTTCTTCTTTGACACATACTTGGTGGTATCTTGATTTGAGATTCAACTTGGTGAAGTACTTGGCATGTTGTATTTGGTCCAACAAATCATCGATCTTGGGCAAAGGGTACCAATTATTGAGTGTAATCTTGTTCAAAGCTTTGTAGTTGATATGCATTCACCAAGTCCCATCCTTATTGGGTACGATTATGATAAATGACCCACAAGGTGAGTTTCTTGGTCGAATTACCCCCTTGTCCAGTGGTTGTTGTAATTGTTTCTTCACTTCATCTGCTTCCAGAACAAACTGTCTATACAACCCAATATTTGGTAATGGGTATTAATGCAACAATTGTATCTCGTGCTCCACTTCCCTCTTAGGTGGAAGTCCTTTAGGCTCCTGGAAAACTCCTCTATATGCATGAAACAACTCTGAAAACTGTTGTTTCTTATTTTTAGTAGATCCCTCTATAGATTACTTTACTCATGTCGATTCATCACACGCCTTATTCTCTTGTAATAAAAGAAAAACACACTTCTTACTTGAACTAATCAACTTTTTTTCTTGGTTGTCACTTACCGGTGAGATATTTGATTTACCTTTATGTGCATTGATAATGAAAGACTTCCCATCCTTGATCAGTCTCTGCATGAATATTGCATCCCTCATATACATGTAGGGGATTCCAAACACTACACCACACACATCAAGGGGTACTTCATCTAACTCCACTTCATCAATAAAATATGCACTTACAGCGAATTAGATATTACACTGTTTCATGACCTTGATCTTTGCATCCTTCTTTTCCCACCCCAATGGATATGGGATAAGATGATCATGAACCTCCAACCCAATATTTTTTACCATATCAGCTACTGTGATATTAGCATGTGAACTAGAATCTAATAGAATGTCTAGCTTAGTCTTCTTGACCTGGATCTTGATATGGAAGATTTTTTTCATCTCCTTCTCTTCCTTGTGATGAAGGCTACTCAGATTCACCTCCTTCTGCACTAAAGTGCAAGCAATTTTATTTTCCACATTTCAGTTTCTCTCTACCTAATTGCTTGAATCTATGGCTAGAAGGTTATTCTTCTTACCATCCTTCTTATGGTTCTTAGGGTTCATCTCTGGATGTAGTTTTCAACACTTTTACTCAGTTTGGCCATCAATATTTCAATGGTTATAGTGGTTACTTGGATCCTTTCACTGATATGTAATGGTTTTCGTCTTCTTGTTTTTCACGTTCCACTTCTTCTTTCCCTCCTTGGAAGCACCTTGGTGCTCTTTCTACTTGGAACCACTTAGGTGTCCTTTCTTGTGGCCTATATTTTCCAGATATTGTTATTGCACAAAGGCCTTGTTAACTATATTGGGATCGAAGAGCATAAATTTCTTTTGAAAATGACTGTGTAGAACCCCCAAATACTTGAGGAATACATCTAGGTTCTTGGGAGAGATTATCAGCATGATAGCCATATTTATGAATTCGGTGGTGTACTCCTGCACACTCTACATTTTCCTTTGCCTAAATTAATGTCAATGGATCCATTGGTCCACTACATATCCAATAGGGTAGAATTGGGACTTAATGAGTGTTTTGAAATCCTCCAACTTAGTTATTGGTGGATCACCCTCCACCCTAAATGTATCTATGTGGATTTCCCACTAGGTTAATACATGGCCCTTTAATTTCATTCAAGCAAAGGAAATGTGTTGCTCCTCATCTATATTGTGAACACTAAAATATACCTCTAATTCCTACAACCAATGATTCATCTTTAATGCATCAATATCACCTTGGTATGGATTGATATTTGATTTTGCTTCCATTTTAAATAGATATTGTGAAGGGTTAATGGCACTAGAACTTGGATAATCTTTCTTGGGCTCTTTCCTTGAATAATTTTATGGGTCTTCATTTTCTATTGGTTTCCCCTATGATCTGATCTCTAAGTTAGAGCCTCCATCCTTCCAAAAAGGTCCAATATTTCTTTCTAGAGCTGCTATAAAGAGGTCCATATTGTGAGAGATATCAATGAATTTCTCTTCTAGCCTTACAAATCTCTCTTCTACTGGAACTCAAGGGTTGTTGTGAATAGACTCATCTGCCATGGAAAAGGTTCTGCAAATTTCTTCTTAAGACAATTGTTGGATCCTACAACTTTCCACAAAAACCCCAAAGAAAATTGTTCTAATACCAATATGATCTATAAAATTCCATGGATATTCCACTAGGATAGTTCATTACAACAGATCTTATAATATTTTGAAATCTTAGACTATGAAAATTGTTTTTTTTCCTTAGATCTTAGATTAATTAATTACTAGCTTTGCTTGAATTTATGAACTAACTGAAATATGAAATGAAAGGAATGAGAAAAATAACACACCATCCACAAACAAATGAACACTAAATACATCCTGGGAAACCCAATATGAGAGAAAACCTGGCTAGAAGGTGAGGTCTATGGTCTACTCTCTTTTCTTTAGTTATGGAAATGCATATACTAAGAAAGACGCAGACATTGAAGCTTTTGTGGCAGCTAAAAAATATGTTCCTCCTATGTTGTGCTCACCAAATACCATTGGTATATGCTCTTATTTACTATAGAACAAATACAACGTAAATAATGGAACCCTTTCTCCCCCTAGTGGCCTGGTATTTAACTTAGCCCAATAGTCGTCTAGAGTTAGGGTTTTGACTTCCTCAACCCTCAATTAGTGATCAAGTTTGGGCCTTCTAGAATATTCTTGAAATTCCATATGTTCGTATCTCGATGTGTGTGAGTGATGGAGGTTGATGTGGCATGCACTCATACCATGGTGGTCAACAAGGTAGATCAACTTGCGGGAGGCATAATTTTTTCATACAAGCTCTAATTGAGGTGTTTTACACACCATTGGAAAGGTATCAAAGTATAGAACATTTTCATGGGTGTGAAAACACTTTATGCACACTATAACCCCAAAAAATGTTGTTTAGTGCTTCAAGTGGCTCTGAAAGGTTCCATACCCCAATTTTTCAAACTAGGACCTACCACTAAAATGGCCCTGCAAGCTTATTCCTCCAATTTTTTCCACCCAAAACATTCCAAGATAGACAAAGAAATGTATGATGATTCAATCCATATCATACTGACACCTTGAATAGACCTCACCCTCCTTTCCTCTAATATGGACCTGCTCAATCCTTTTTCCACTAAAAAAAAAGATATGACAAAAGAGGGCATCCCTACCTTAGCCCTCTAGAAGGATTGAAAAATACAGAGCACCATTTATTAATATTGCAAAGGAATAATCAGTTACGTAGCACATTATCCACCTAAAAGAAAGCAATGAGAATGTAATATTCCAGATATCAAAAGTATGCATAACATAAATAAAATTCTAAAAATGGCAGATGAACAACGATATAACCAGAACAACACCACAATAATACCAAAATGATACCAAAATAACACCAGAAAAAACACTTTGATTTTGGAGAGAAATGTTCACTTGCCTCTTCGAGGGGGAAACCTCTAGCAGAGCAAAGCTCTATTACAATAATATCCAAGACAAAAGTTATCATACCCTCGACTCGTATTTATACTAAATATGTCTATCAAAAGAACCATCTAGAGGAATATCCTTCTAGAAGCGGAAGCTTCTATTAGGTCGTATTACATTCGAATTATTCTTCCTTATTGTTAGGCCTTATTAATATTGATCTTTATTACATCGGAATATATTATTCTACCTACATGAGGGGTTAGGTCCCTAACATGTCCTCCCCCTTAAAAACAACCTTGTCCTCAAGGCTTGAGATGTGGAAATTGTTGCAGAATGGTAGTTGGTTCCCAAGTGGCATCTATTGGGGTTGTAACTTTCCATTGGACTAATACTTCATTGATGGTTTGTTGACGTAGACAACGCTCACACTGGTCCAAAATTGCTTGTGGTTTTAGCCAAATGGAGTCTTCTTCGTCCAACTTGGGAAGGTTAGTTTGAGTTTGGAACTTAGTTCCAATCACCTTCTTTAAGCAGGAAACATGAAAAATAGGATGTAGCTTAGAATGACTGAGTAAAGCTAACTGATAGGCCACCTGTCCCACATGCTTGAGAATGATATAAGGACCATAAAATTTGGGTGCCAGTTTCTGACAATGGTCAGCCTTGAGGGAATTTTTCTTGTAAGGTTGAAGTCGAAGAAACACATGATCCCCTTCTACAAATTGACGTTCAGAGCGACCTTGATATGCTTGTTGCTTCATGCAATTATGGGCCATGACCAAATTCTCTTTGAGGGTACGGAGAATAGCCTCTCGAGCTGTAAGGATTGGGTCAACCACCTGGACCTTTGAGACACCTAGAAAATATGAGAGAATTGAAGGTGGATTTTGTCCATATACCGCTTCAAAAGGAGTCATGCAGGTAGTTGTATGGTATGACGTGGTGTACCACCATTCCTCTAGTGGTAACCATTGAGCCCACTGATTTTGATTTTTCAAGGAAAAACACCTCAAATATGTTTCCAAACACTTGTTGAAAAATTCAGTTTGACCATTATTCTAGGGATGATAAGTTGTGCTGAGATGCAATTGGGTGCCTTGTAGCTTGAACAGTTCTTGCCAAAAATTACTGGTGAAATTCGGGTCGTGATCAGAAACAATAGAAAGCGGCATGCCATGAAGCTTGAAGACCTGATCCATGAAACATTGAGCCACTGTGGATGTTGTAAATGGGTGTTGAAGAGAAAATAAATGAGCATACTTGGAAAGAAGATCAACTACCACGATGATGACTAATTTATTGTCCGATTTAGGTAAGCCTGTGATAAAATCCATAGATATATCCTGCCAAATAGCAGGTAGAATCGGAAGCGGTTGTAGTGTGCTAGGAGATTTCATTGTTTCTCCCTTGTTGTGTTGACACACATCACATTCAGACACAAAATTACGAACGTCCTATTTCATACCATCCCAAAAAAAATAACGTTTCACCCTGTCATAGGTTTTGGTAAACCCAGAGTGCCCAACTGTGGGTGTAGCATGAAGCTCAGAAAGTACCATGGATTTAAGTTTTGACTGTTTACTTAAATACAAATGGCCTTTGTATCGAAGCTCATCATGGAGCCAAGAGTACCCTGGGAAAACTCGAGAATTGCACTGCAATTGTTGTATCAAATGCAAACTTTTGGGATCGTGTAGCCATTCTTGGTGAACATCTTGGAGCCAATATGATAGAATGAAGGAGAGAGAAAAAAGAGACCCCTCATCTTCATATTTTTGGGAAAGTGCATCCACAACCACATTGTCTTTGCCTTTCTTGTAAATGATCTCATAATTATATCCAAAGAGCTTAGTCACCCATTTTAGTTGCTCTGGGGAGGAAATGCGTTGTTCCATAAAATACTTGAGGCTTTGATGATCTATCTTAATTTGGAAGCATTGCCCCAATAGATAAGGGCGCCAAAGATCAACGGCATGTAGAATAGACAACATTTCCTTTTCATAGATTGATTTTCCAAAATTCCATTCAGACAGTTGTTTGTTGGTAAAGGCCAAAGGCCGACCCTCTTGCATAAGGACAATTCCAATTCCTTTCCCTGAAGCATCACATTCCAAGACAAAGGTCTTTGTGAAATCAGGAAGGGCCAGGACTGGAGTGGTGCACATGGCCATCTTCAAGGTTTGAAAAATTTGAATAGCTGTTGGATTCCAAGTGAAAGAATTATTTTTAAGGAGTGCAGTGAGAGGTGTCGCAATCTTTCCATAATTCTTAACAAACTTGCGATAATAATCGGTTAACCCCAGAAATCCACGCAAGATTTTGAGAGTCTTTGGGTGAGGTGAGAGGTGCCGCAATATTTTCATAATTCTTAACAAACTTGTGATAATAATTAGTTAACCCCAAAAATCCACGCAAGCTTTTGAGAGTCTTTGGGTGAGGCCAGTATTGCATAGCTTAAATATTTTTAGGAGCCACCCTGACATCGGCCTTGCAAACAAGATGACCCAAGTACTCGACTTCTAAGGCGCCAAAAGCACATTTAGATTGTTTCAGAAAAATTTGGTGTTGAGAGAGTAGATGGAGAACTCGATCCACATGAGCAAGATGGTATGTCCAGGTTTTGCTATAGGTGAGGATATCATTAAAGAAAACTAAGACAAAATGATGGAGAAAAGGATGGAAGANATTATTCATGAGGCTTTGGAAAGTGGAGGGAGCATTACACAAGCCAAAGGGCATGACCAAAAACTCATAGTGGCCCTCATGAGTTATAAAGGCAGTCTTAGCAATGTCTGCCTCTTTCATACGAATCTGGTGGTAGCCATAACGAAGATCAATTTTAGTAAAGAACTGGGCACCACTCAATTCATCCAAGAGGTCATCAATGATAGGAATGTGAAATTTGTCTTTAATGGTGAGTTTTTTGAGGGAGCCAAAGTCAGAACACATGTGCCAAGAACCTTCTTTATTAAGGACCATGACCACAAGAGAATAGTAGGGGCTCATACTAGGGCGGATAACACCCGCGTTAAGAAGTTCTAGAACTATTTTCTTAATTTCATTTTTTTGGGAAAAGGGGTGACGATAGGGACAGATATTGGGAGGAAGGCTTCTTGGGACAAGGGGAATGGAATTATCATGAACACCATTGGAAGGAGGGAGTCCCTGGGGAGTGGAAAAAAACACTTGATGTTTAGAGAGGATGGATTGGGGGTCCTGTGGCACAGAGGGTGTCTCAGTTTCTTATATGGCATGGAGTTGGGAAATAATGCCAAAATGACCTTTTTTGAGCCATTTTTCCATGCGATGGGAACTGATGATCTCAAGGGAACCAGTGGTGATGCCTTGGAACTTATATTGTTTTCCCTCCTGGTCGAATTGCATGGTTAATTCCTTAAAATCCATGAGAATGGGACCCAAAGTCCTTAGCCAGTCTGCACCCAACACAATGTCACAACCGCCCATGTCGATAGCAAACATATGGGATTTCATGTGGTAGTCACCAATTTTGAGATGCACATTTTCACAACGCCCTCCACATTTCATGGACCTGCCATTGGCAATCATGATTTGGAAATTATTGACTGCACGGATAAAGCAATTAGTTTCTTGGGCAATGCGGTGATGAATAAAATTATGGGTGCTTCCACTATCAACAAGAATGATGACCTTCCTATGCTTCATGTAACCAATTATATTGAGGGTTTGGGGACCAGAGAAGCTAGTGAGAACATTTAGGGAAATGACTGGTTCTACTTCGGGAGGGTCTGAGGGAGGGGTTATGTCAGTGGGTTCAGGTGACATAGATACAAGGGGAGCTTCAACATCCTCTTCTGAAACATCCTTCAATATGGCCATAAAAATATTTTGTTCCTTACACTTGTGTCCCAGAATATATTTGTCATCACAATTATAACAAAGGCCTTTGATTTGGCATTCATCCATTTCGACCCTTGTCAATTTTTGGATTTTTAGTGGAGTAGAAAGAGGAGTGGGATTTATTAGTTTAGTGCGAGGAATAAAGGAGGGTTTTCGATTTTGAGAAGAGACAACTTGTTGTGCTTCCTTAGCTATTTCAGTATCCTTCACCCAACTCTGAGGCCAAGCCATGAGGACATGGGCACGAATCTCATCCTTGAGGCCACTGATAAAAAATTCTTGGAAAAAAACATCAGACATGTCCTCTGTACGAAAATCCAGTCGCTCAAAAGCAGTTATAAAGTCTTCCACTATGCCAGATTATTTCAACTTCGTCAAACGACCTAAATGGTTGGTTTCAGTGTCAAAGCATTCATAAAGCTCTGCCACAAAGTGTGTCCAAGTAACATACCCTTGACGAACAGTTTTTCTACATTGCCAACGTTCTTGATCTAGATGTAGAACACCATACCATAGTTTGTCCAACTCATTTGTAATGTCATACAAAGAGAAATAATGTTCCATTTGAGTTACCCAACCAGTGGGATATGAGCCATCAAATTTGTTCACATCCACGCACGGAAGGCATAGGTCACGCTGAAAGTGATGGGGCTGAAAATTATGGGAATGAGAGGAAGTTTTAGCTTTGGTATGCACATGTGGGTCAGATAAAGGGGGATCCGCAGCGATATGCATCTTGGTGCAGATCATTGTAGCGATAGATTCAAGATGGGTAGTAATGTCTTGTTTGAGATTTTTTTTGGGTTCCTATATTGAGGCGGTGATGGAGGAATGCATGTTTTTATTGATGGTGGAAATATTGGAACTGAGTTGTCTCACTTCTTTTTGGGTCTCTGTGAAATTATATTGCAAGGTATTGAAGCAAGATTCCAAGTCTTGGCTACGGGTATGGGCCATGATGACGAGGGAACCAAAAAGGGGTGGGTGGAGTCAAAAAAATTGCTAAAAAATGATAGGTATGAATGTGATAAGGGAGAAGAGAGAAATCCAATGGAATAGGTCTCAAATAATGGTACAACATGATACAAACTTTTTTTATAACACCTGCAAAGTTATACTCTAGTTTGAAGAATACTGCAGTGATGAAATTCCCAAATGTTTAATCAGGAAGAAATTTGTAATGATTTGGCAACTCGAATGCAGGAGATATAGTTGTGGCAATAGATCTTGTTTGTTTTGTTTTTTGTTTCTGTCCCCAAAGGTTAGGTATTCAACGGTTCTACAGACAAGGGTTTTCCTTGTGCTATAGCTCTCTAATATACGTGTGGGTTCCAACAGTAGTACTCAGCCCAATATCTCAGGGCACCAAATAAGGAGGTTAAATCGTTCCCTTAGCCGTACTACCCGACTACCCAGGTACTAGAGAGTATCTTCCCAAGTGTTGTTCTCGGTGGCACTATAGCATTCAGGCATCCGATCGGTTTATCTAAAGAGGGCTTCAGGAAATCTAGGATGATCTTTATACAGGTGTTGTCTAATGCACTACCACTCAAAGGGGTACCACAGGGGTTACAAGGGTGGCCAATAGATGTTCTCTTAAGTACCACTTGTATTTTTTGCGTGTATGAATCCTCGACCGCGGTTTTATGCACGTAATGATAGATCTTTGTAGCTTAAAGATGTCGGAATACGTCTCTAGCCTGGAAAAAAATTAACCCACAATTTTTTGCCGAGGAAAGTGATCTGATACCACTTGTAATATTCCAGATATAAAAAGTATGCAAAACAGAAATAAAATGCTAGAAATGGTAGATGAACAACGATATAACCAGAACAACACCACAATAATACCAAAATGATACCAGAATAACACCAGAAAGAGAACTTTGATTAGGGAGAGCAATGTTCACTTGCCTCTTCGAGGGGGCAACCTCCAGCAGAGTAGAGCTCTATTAAAATAATATCCAAGACAAAATTTCTCATACCCTCGACTCCTATTTATACTAAATATGTATATCAAAAGAACCATCTAGAGGAAGATCCTTCTAGAACCGGAAGCTTCTATTAGGTCTTCTTAGATTCGACATATTCTTCCTTATTGTTGGGCCTTATTAATATTGACCTGTATTACATCGGAATATATTATTCTACCTATGTGAGGGGTTAGGTCCCTAACAGAGAACCCAATATGTAAAATCAATAACCAAAGATACAAGCATGATACCTTGTCATACACCTTTGATAAATCAATCTTGATTATAGTTGTTGGCATGTGTGAAAGTTTTGTATAATAAAGAACCTCTTGTGTTGTACTAATGGCCTTGTGGATTTTTTGTCCTTGTATAAATCCAAACTATTTGGCCAAGATATATTCATAAAGAATTGGCTTCAACCTGGATGTTATCACTTTTGCAATTATCTTATACAAGCAATTGCACAATGAGATAGGTTCAAACCCATCAAAAGACTTCAGATAGTCATGTTTTGGAATCAAGGTTATAAAGGTTGCATTTAAACTAAAATATATCCTTCAAGAAGTTATTACCTTTTCCAACACTCTCAACAAATCCACAACCAACATATCAAAGAAATCTATAAAAGACTCCATCGACCACATATAAGGTCCAACACTCATGTCCTTCTTAAAATAATGTAATATTGAAAACAGATCATCCTTAGTCACAATACTATACAAGTCCCCATTAAGCTCCTCATTAATCATTATCAGAAAATAGGAGATGAATTTTAGAATCTTATTCAAATTTGACCTCTTAGGTTCCTTATATAGCCCTTCAAAATATTTAACCCCAAGTTTTTTGAAGC
>SNQJ01S0158767.1:3805-22068 GCA_010110895.2 Picea sitchensis
TCAAGGGTCACATTTTTTACCTCATTTTTAAAAATGGTGCTACCAGTAGCACCCCCCTCCCTTTTTAGGTGGTATTTTGATATTTTAAATTTTCTGATCCATAATATTTCCACAATATTTTTTTTAAATGCTTATTTTTCATCAATTTTCATTTTTTTTTTACCATTTACTTTTTTGAAATTAAGATTTTTCATATAATTATGTCTTCTTAATTAATTTCTAGTTCCATACTTTTAAAATATAGTGGAAAACGTAATTTTTAACAAATTGTTTACCTTTACTTCAATAAATAAAAAAAACAAATGTAATTAAATAACACTATTTTTGAATATTTAACAAAAAAATATAATTTTATTTTATTTTTATAAATTAAAAACTAAAGAAAAGAAAACAATTGAAATTAATAAAATAAAATAAAAACAATTTAAAAGTAAATTTATATTAAAAAAATAAATAAAGAACAACTTAAAAAACTAAAGAGAAAAAAAAACTAAAATAAAATAAAATTATATATAAAAACTAAAAAAACTGACTAAATTTTTTTTTTTAAAAAAGAAGAAAAAAACTAAATTTATGACCAAAAACACTTTAAAAAGGTTAAAAAAACTATATATATATATATATAAACAAATTAAAAACTATATATAGTTTATATATAATATAAACTATATAATAATAATAATAATAATCTATTTTTAAGGTCACGACCAAGCCAACACACCAAATTGGTGTATGAGACCCCCTTGTCTCCCACCTATTCCAGCTGGCTCATTTTGACAGTTTTCCAGTTCGACAGTTTTTTCCTAGTTTTCGGGTCCCTGGCTTTCGGGGTCATTTTGAGGCCCTAAACAACGTTTTTAGGGCTCGCCACAATGAAAATGTGAAGGTCTCACCACATGCAACATGTGTAGTCCTCAAATAGACCTTTCCAATGGGCTATTGTGCGCCTAAAACGAAGATCGTATGCAAAAGTTATGACCCCGTGAAGTGATGTCCTAACTTACCCAAACGGGGCTCACATGAATTTTGGTGCTTCATCTCCTAGGGTTAGGTTTTTGGATGTCTAGGGTTTTTGACATTCCTGTTTATTGTAAAAATGCCTTGAGAGACTGATTGTAATGATCTTTTGGCGAATGAGCGCAACCGTCACATCTCTTCTCAGAGATAAGTCGCCACCATTCTAGCAAGCTTGTTTTCCGCTACATTTTACAATTTCAACTTATTTCCTTATTGAATAGAAACCAATTTTACTGTATATATGTTATTTCATGTTAAGCATATTTTGATAACAATTTGTATTCATTTCGTTCTGCTCATAAAATCCGAATCACATGATCTCTATTTAAAGAGCATGGAGGGTCATTTGTCGATGATCAATTGTGAGAAAATCTCTTGTAAATCTCTTTGTAACCTTGTTTATCGCCTTAATAAATCTCATTATGGCCTTAAGCAAACTCCTCGAGCTTGGTATGCCAAAAAAAACAACTTTGTTCTTGATACCAACTTTTCTAGATGCCATTCTGACCCTAATGCATCTAAATTTAATGTATTTCTTAAGAAGATTGTTCTTCTTGTGGGTTCTTGCAAATGAATATATAATTTTAGCCTTTAAATTCCTGATATATATTCTTAGAAGATATTCCTTAATATGAAGATGCATAGTTGAGCTACATGAGACTAAGATTTCACTTATGCTCTTTGGGTTATTATTCTTTATGTAAAAGCCTCTTACTCATTTACACTCAATGTTGCTTGAAGATTGATTAAGTAGAGTAGATTATTATTTGCACTATGATGAATTGATGGTTAAGTATGATGATAATTCTAGTTGAATAACAATGTATGATTGAATTAATGGGAATTAGATACTTCATTGTTCCTCATAACAGTCTCTAGTCCCGTGACCTTAAGTGGTCAAAATCAATCAGATGAATCCTAGACTTGAGCGTTGCTTATGTGTCTTGGAGGTCCTAACCATGTAGGATAGGTTGGACGGGTAGCTTCCTTAAGTAATCTTTATAAGATATGGTTGATTGAATAATAGTGATGTTTCTTTCAGTTGATTGTGATGAAATTGATTGTGTAGTTATTAATACAGGTTATGACACATTTTCACTTGTACTAACGTTTGTTCAAAAAAATTATTTACCTCTTTTGTACATCAATAATTGTTGATGTAACAGAGAGGTCGTTACATAAGAGGAGAAAATTCAAGATAATCCTTTGGGGAAACGTTTGAAGAATATTTAGGAGAAGGTATTTGAGAAATTATAGGAGAACCACTGAGACAAAGTGCAATATAATGTTCAGGGAAAATTTCAAGAGAATCAGTTACAAAGACTGATAAGGGTAATTTTGGAGAACTTGGAGGAGATTCTTTAGGGATAATTGACAAAGAATGTTTGAGAGGAATAGTGGAAAAATATTTTGAATGATCTTCTAAAGTAATGGAAAATTTTCCTTTTGATTTCGGATCTATGGAAGGAGAAGGCTTAGTAGTGGAAGGTGTAGCTTGTCTTTGTCTAGGATTTCTCTTAGATAATATTTTTTCTAGATCTGCTACTAGTGTAATTTTCTTAGGGTCTGGGTTTGCTCTGGTGTTTTTCTTTCCTAATGCAAGGATTAAAAATGTGAAGTCGCCAGGTGAAATATTTTAGCCTTCCTGACTCTTTTTCACCATCAAGGAATAGGTTTTCCTATTGTTTTACCCAAGGAAAATAAAGTTTCTTTAATTCTGTCCCCAACAACGATGCCAAAAATATGTTGTAACCCTTGAGATGTTTCTATGCCAAGGCACCCATTTACCAGTGATTGGTTTTGTTTGTCTTTCTTAAAACAAAGTATTTGCATTGTTCCACCTTAAGAAATATGATTTCTAATTCATCAATATCATAACTTGAAAGGTAGGATTTCAATGTTTTAAATAACTTTTAGATTTAAAGTGAATGAAACAAGAAAATAAGAAATAAAACTGAAAGTTTAATAATGTATTCAATCTGAATAAATACTATTTAACTTTCAATTTAATAAATTACAAATATCTGTATCTGATTTAAAATAATATTAAACGAATGGTAATGAAAACTTCATCAATATTCATAAGGCATGATAATTGAACACACATGTCTGACTTATACTTAGAGTATATTTTTAGAAAATTTGTGTATTTTATAATTCCTTGGAAGTTGTAACAATTGTTGTCATACCAAATTGTTACATTTAAATCATAAGATACATATTGAGAAGGAAATTTATGAAATGCTAAAGAGAAATAATAACATAGGAAACATGAACTAAAACATTGAAAACTAGAATCACTCAAGTTCTGTAAACGTCGAATTTTTATTAGAAATATTGGTCTTTTCTTAAGCAAGAGACAACCCTTTTTACATTCAAAATCCTTCCCGTTTTACAAAAAATGAGTATAGCCACATATGGTTATAAAGAGCTATTAATTAACCTCCAAAATAACAACAACTTATCTCTTTTTACAAAGAAAGCAATGATTACACTCGAACTTGATACTTGCCCAGAATATATATTGATTTATCTCCAACCATTTTGATGACTCATTCAGTTAGTAACTAAATGAAAAGCCTCCAATTCTCACTAGATGGATAGATGAAGGCCTTCATCTGCCTCTACACAATGTATAATTTAATGTATTTATCATATGTAAGAGGGATGGAGAGTAAATTTTTAATTTGCCATAGTAAATAAAAATCATTTATGAGTAAGTCCACAATAGTTTTCCCTCTCAAAGTGTTGGCCATTCCTTGAAATTTGTCCTCACTTTCTCTGATTATGAACAATTTTTTCCTATAATTTTCAAATGATAGAAGCTTTTGTTTATCATCCCATGTTGAAGGCAGTCTCATTTTTACCAAATTTTCAAACTTGTTGGTGAATGAGTCAATATTTATTTTCACCATTATACATTTATTTTGGTCCTTCTATAGTATATTTGTTTTTGTGAAAATATTCTCGGTCTTCATCACCATTGTAGTTCTGTCCTTTACACCCTTACTCTTCAGTACTTTTCTAGAATTAGATTTTAGGAACTTGATAATTCTGGTATCAACCCAAGGGCTTGTTCCTAATTCTTGGAATTCTTTCTTTATGGTTTGATCTGATTCCTCTGTCATAATGATCTCTTCATCAATTATTTTGAAGTAATCTGATATTTTTCCAACCTCAGAAATGATTTCATCCCAGACAATGTGCTAGCTCTTATCATATATGGTTTTCCAGATAATTTATTCTCCATTTGTTCTATATCCGTTAACAAATTTTCCTTCAACTTCTGACATTCTCCAATAATTTTATCTTTGTCCTTGATTTCTTCATTCTGTGTAGAAATTGTTTTCTTCAGCTTTTCAATTTCAACTCCCTTTAGGTTTAGGTCTGCCAATGCTCTTGATAATCCATCTGTTGGATCTGCTAACCCTGCTACCTGTGATTAATAAGATCATTTCTTCATGATTTCAATATGCTTTTCATACATTTCAATTTGGTCTCCCATATGTACCATTTGTTTCAAGAGTTGATCCTTTTCCTTTTGTATTGCATGTAACTCTGGAGTTTGAACATTATCAATTCTAGGGATATTAAGTCTTTTCTTTAAATATTGAGTTTATGTGTCTTTTGTTTTCATCAAATCTTGCACATATGCTACATCTTTGGGATTAGCTCCCAGATCCATTACTTGTTGTTCTAATTCCTCCACTCTCATTTGTTTCGTTCTATTAACTAAATTATCATTTTTAAGTTGGTTCCTGATTTTTTCATTTATAAATTGTAGCTTCTTTATCCCAAGGGTAGATATCATCACATCCTTGTTTAGCATTTCTCTAATATGTTTATGGAAATCCATTTTTTTTATAGTGGATGAACTGCATTAAGATCAATAGATATGTTGGTGAAYTTCTTTTGATCCTTTGATTCCATTACTACTATATTCAATCTCCCTTTTTCATAATCTACAATGGATACCATTATTGTCTGGGATGCTCCTTGGTCTAAGATTTTGGGAAGAATGTTTTGTTTAATGTTTGCACCCATTTTCTTGGTATCCATGAACTGATGAACATGATAAATCTACTTTGACTGTCTTGTATCCAAGGATTATTTTTCACTTTGACTCTCTGAACTATGAGGACTTGCTGATGATGACACTTATACAATCACAATAGGCTCTTTTATCATTGGTTATGATTCTTCTTATGACTTTTGATCTTCATCCTATACTTCTATTTTTTTCCTTTTTGTTGATATTTCTTCTTTTGTTTCTGACATTTTTGGAACTTCTCTTGTAGTCTTTCTTGTGCAAATCTTCTCAAATTGCTGAGGATTTTATGTTACTGGAGACTTTGAAGGTTGATTTGAGATTTTTCCCTGTATTTGAAAAATCTTCTACACAACTTCTCAACTGTCCTGGTTTGCCAACAACTCCAGTTGTGCCCTTTGCTGATGTTGATAATGAACTTGTTCATTTGCAATCCTTTTAGAATAAATTATAGCACGAGGATCATAGATCCATATCTCTCCTTGCTGGAATCCCATGTTATGTATAAGTTTTTCTAATACCTGCAAAATTGATCTAGTATTAACAATAAAAAGACCTATCTCCTTTTTCAATTTAAAACTTGCTTTATATTTTCTTGATATAAAATGTATAAGGTCAGAATCTAATATCTATCTGTAACATCCCCTCCGTTACAAAAACAATAGTGATGTACAATAGGTAAATATTGGTTTTTTTTATGGAATTAGGAAATTAAAATCGTCACAACATAATCAATATCATCACAAGCAATACATCATCATAAATTATTAATGACACAAACAACACATTAACATAATTAATAGCACCGCGTAATCAACACATAAACATAAAGAGCGACGCAATTCAACACGTCGCGATCAACTGAAGCATAATACAAATATATGATCAACCATGTCATTGAATAATAAAGAACTACCCGCCCAACCTATCTTGCATGGTTAGGACCTCCAAGACACATAAGCAACGCTCAAGTCTAGGATTCATCCGATTGATTTTGACCATTTAAGGTTTCAGGAATGGTGACTATTCTGAGGAACAAGGAGGTATCTAAATCCCATAACCAACTCCTATTCTAAACATCATGACTAGATTCTAGTGGTAATGCATGGAGTCAGACATAATTAAACTTGTCAATAAATAGCATGTAAACATTAACACTACATCTATGCAAGGAAGAACAAGGACATTAGGTTAAAAACTGCATCATTTATATGCTATTCCAGAACTTCCAACTAGTGGCGCAACACAACCACAAGAATCATAAGCGGCTATCATTTCCAAGGATGTGCAAGTAATGATCTAATTTAATCAACACTTCCTTCAACAAATTTATGTGCGAATGAGTAAGAGAAAAAGACATAAAGAATTGTAACATCGCCAGAGCACAAATGAATATCCAGGTAATAAATAAGGTATACTCTAACCATCATTGGTAAATTGTTAATGGAAATAATTAAAGACAAATACCATTTAAATAGAGATTCCCGAGAGTTCACATTTAGAATTATCGTTAGCCATAACTATTGAACAAATAACTTTCTTTTCTTTACTTGAGGATTTCATAATGCATCTAGGTTATATATATATATATACACACTCCCACCTAAATTTTCTTTTAGATTGAATAATTCTATGTATATAATAAGTATGGTTTAACGTCAAGGAAAATTGAAATATAAGAATAACCCTTCTAGCACCAACAAAAAGTAGTTCCCATATTATAATTTTGTGGACTGCTTAGTTAGAAAAATAGTTATATAGCTACCGAGTATTCATTCTTTGTTATTAGAATTGACGAGTTTGTAATTAGAAAATGTGTGGTGGATCTTTATTTTAAAAATAGCGAATGAGGACTTAAGGTTAAAAAAAGGGTTAGCTAAAGATAACAAATTTTAGTTTGAAGTAATTTGAATCAGTTGGTATTAGTTTTAATATACCTTGCAGGAGACAAGTATAGACATAAATTAAATTAATTTCCATATAAAATGTAAATGTATTGAACTTGCACAGAATAGATCTAGCTAGAAAATACTACACATATTTGTAGAGAGAAATTGAGAAAGAAGAAGAAGGAGAGAAAGAATGGAAGAATTCTCATTAACCATAATGAATAATGAATAATTTACACATGATATACTCTATATAACTCAACCAATGCGCACTGGAGGGGAACCAATGTGCCATAGTGGTGGTATAGAGTGATCTGGACACACAGTGACAGTTACGGGAGTGAACTGCCACCTAGTATATCCTCTCAGGAAATTACGAGAGTGAACTGCCACCGAGTATAGCCTCTCAGGAAATTACGAGAGTGAACTGCCACCGAGTTGAGTTAACTAGTCAACTAGTCTTCAGTTAACTAACTGAACAGAGTGTAGTGAGGAGTAGATCAAGGAATTAAGGGTAATGCACTAGTCCGGTGATGATCCCAAGGCAAGTGCGCATTAGCATGGTGATGATCCCAATGTTGCATGGTGACAAAACCAATGCAACATCTAGACTCAACTCAACTAGTCAAATTGAAGTGTCAACTGAAAGAGAATATTCTCCTGGTGGAATATTCTCTCCTAAAATATAGGAGACCGAATAATGACTAATTATGACTAATAAACAAGGAAAAACCTTAGGAAAAAAAAATCCTAGGTGTGTGTGAAGTAACTCCAACACCCCCCCTAAACATCGCTATGGTGAAAATAAAGAATGGGTCCCGACAACGAGGCCATGTTAGGTACCCAAATACAAAATATACACTGAAATAAAGTGAGGAAAGAGGGAAAACCTCATGGGAAACCCCCCCCTCAAGGTAAAATGTATGTAAAAAGAAGAACTATAGTTGCTAGGCAAATGTGTCCTTCACTCCAAGATGACTTCACAAAGAATGGAATTTTTTCTCAATGAAGGTCTTGGTGAAAATGTCTACCGTCTGTTCTACTGAAGGACATAACTATAGGTCGATGATACCCTTGTGTACTAAGTCCCGGATGTAGTTCATGTGGATCTCGATGTGATTCATCCACTGCCTCTGAATTGGATCTATGAAGAACTTCAGAGTTCTCTGGTTGTCATAGCAAATGACGATCGATCGATGAAAATGAATGCCCAACTCAGTGCGAAAATTTTGTACCCACATAGCCTGAATGATTATGTTAATTACCGCTCTGTACTCTGCCTCGGCTAAAGATAGGGCAATGGTAGCTTGGTTCTTTCTCGACCAACAGATAGGCCCGAAACTAAGACTGAGTGAGTAACTAGATGTGGACTTCAGATCAGTGCTATCACTAGCCCAGTCAGAATCAGTAAAACCGATGAGATATAATGTAGATTTTGCTACATAATGAATCCCAAAGGTGATGGTTCCCTATATGTATTGAATGATATGCTTTGCAACCTTCCAATGTAGCTCATGCGACTCCTACATGAACATGGAAACTGCTCCAATTGCATAGGAGAGGTATGGTTTGGAGTGTGTGAGATACAACAAGCTCCCCACTAGTTTTTTGTACAGTGTGCTGTCAACTAGTGGAGTCTCCCCACCATCCTCAAGTTTGAATCCTGATAGGAAAGGAGTTGAAGCAAACTTGCAGTTTGTCATGTGAAATATCTCAAGGAGATCTCGTACATACTTGGCCTGAGACAATTTGATTTCTGATTCATATTGACTGATCTCGAGTCCAAGAAAGAAGTGTAGCGGATCCATGTCCATCATCAAAAACCTATCATGTAGAATCTTCTTGACTTCAGCAATAGCTGAAGTCGAGCAACCAGTGATCAACAAATCATCAACATACAAAACTAAGAGTAGAAGTGAATCAACTGTCCTGAGCATGTTGACATTCGGGTCTGATTTACAACGTACAAAGTTCTGTGACAACAGGTAGGAGTCCATATTGGCATACCATGCCCTCGGAGCCTGCTTGAGGCCATAAAGGGACTTCTTCAGACGACATACCAAAGATGGGTCTTGCATAAATCCCTGGGGCTGCTCCATATAGATCTTCTCAGATAGATCACTGTGAAGAAATGCATTCTTCACATCCATCTGATGGAATTCCCATCCCTTGGCTACCGCAATGGAAAGTTCCAATCGTATGGAATCCATCTTCGCTACTGGAGCGAAGGTCTCATCATAATCAATACCATGCACCTGCTGAAAGACTTTGGAAACAAGCCTAGATTTGTATCTGCTAATCTGTCCATCCGTTGCGCTCTTGGTCCTATAGACCCATCTGCATATGACAAGTTTCCTCTCGAAAGGAAGGGGAACCATATCCCAAGTTTGGTTCTCGAGGAGGGAGTTGTACTCCTTCTGCATGGTGGATTCCCAAAAGGGATTTCCAGCAGCCTTGCCATAAGACTGTGGATCTGAAGACCGAACCAAGAAAAGATGCCTGGAGGGAAATGGTTCAGTGACAATGATTGCAACATGAGGCTCCTCGAAATCAGATCGATTCCTCCTAGTATCGACTGGATCACCAATGAGATCCCTTGCATCCTGAAGAGTAGTCTGTGCCCACTTGGGCTTCTTCTCTGGCTCTACAACTACATCTGGATGGTTTGACTTTGCATCTGACTATACTGACTCTAAATCTGAATCATCCGAGTTCTATGAATCAAAACTCTCATCTAAAGAAGATTCAACATGTGCGTGCTCATCATCTCGAACAGGTGGAAGAATGAAGGTGTTGCATGCGACTGCTGAGGTACATGCAAGACACTTTCCTCGAATTGGACACTACGCTCAATGATGAGCCGGTCCGAGGAAAGATCAATAAGCCTATATCTTGTCACACTATCGGGGTATCCAACAAAAATACACTCAGTGCTCTGTGGATCAAGTGCCTTCCTCTTTTCAAAGGGAATCTGGGCCCATGCACGTGAACCGAAAATGCGAAAGTGGGTCACTTTCGGTTTGAGGCCGCTCTAGGCCTCGTAGGGGGTCTTATCCTTGACAGATCTATGGGGAGATCTATTTTGGATGTATGTTGCACAATTAAGTGCTTCTTCCCATAGTATATGTGGTAGTGACTTTGCATGCAACATGCAAGATGCCATCTCCTTTAGAGATCTTTTTTTTCTGCTCGACAACTCTGTTTTGCTGCGGAGTATAGGGAACTGTGTGCTGCAACTGAATCCCTGCCTCATGGAAAATATCATGGATCTCATGATTGACATAATATTCCCCATTATCAGTTTAGAGGACTTTGATCTTCTTTTTGGGCTATGTCTCAACCAGTGCCTTGAAATCTTTGAGGTGTTGAAAGACCTCAATTTTTTTCCCAAGAAAGTAAATCCATGTAAAATGTGAGAAATCATCAACAAAAATGAGAACAAACCTCGCTTTGTTGATGGATGGATGTGGAAAAGGACCCATAAGGTCACTATGGATCAGATCTAAAGGTGCAGAATCTCTCTGAGACTTTCCTTTGTCGAATTTCTCTTTAGGGCGTTTTTCGAGAACACATCCCTCACATACTCCCTTGGAGAAATGGATGTTTGGTAGATCATCAATGAATATTTGATTGCTAATCTATTTCATGTATCTAAAATTCAAATGTCCAAACCTTTCATGCCATATCCTACTACTTTCATCAACATGAGTAAGCAGTAAAGATGAATCAGGTTCAATGAATTCATAAAAAGTATACAATCTAGATTGATTATTTACCTCACCGGTAGCAACCCTGGACTTGGTTTGCATGTCGTAGATGTCCAAGGAATTTGGTGTGAATATTACTTTCTTTAAAATGCCATAATTCATCATCTGATACACAGAGAGAAGGTTGATAGAAATTTTGGGAACGTGCAACACATTCTCGAAGCTTCCTTTGGTGAGTTCAATCCTTCCTTTGCTGGTGACTTCGACATAAGAGTTGTCCCCCATCAGAATAGGAGGAAATTTGCATTCATCCAATGAAGAATATACTACTTTTGAGGCGGCCATGTGATGTGATGCTCCTAAATCTACGATCCAAGCATCAAGAGAGGAGTTGATGGAAATCAAGGCATGGCTATACTTGCCTTTCTTGGGATTCATATCTTCTGGCTTCTTCTTCTTGGCACCCTCGGGGATGCGATCTCCAAGGTTGTTTTTCTGAATTATTTGAGACATTAGATCTATTTGTTTTTGCATGCATGCAGATTCTGGATGGAATCCTTTGTGACAGTACGTGAATTTCTTCCCTTTTCTTCCCTTTCCCCCTTTGGATCCGGAGGCATCGGTGAAGGGTTTTGTGTACCCTTCCTTCTTCGGATGTGCATGATCTTTATTTTTGTCTTTATATTTAGATTTCTAATATGGGTGGGTTCCATCTTGCACAGTAAGTGCATGCGCCTTTGTTCCTTTTATTTTTCCCATGTTGATGAGCTTGGTTTGCTCTAGTGTCATGGATTCAATAAAGTCCTCAAGAGAAGGCATCTTCCAGGTGGATCCAGAGGTGAATCTAACCGAATGGAATGTGGATACGAATACAAAGAATTCAGGACCAAGTTTGGAGATAATGGTGAGAACCATTTGTTTCTCCTTAGATTTATCAACCCCACAAGCTTTGAGTTGTGATAGTAAATCCTTGAATTTTGTAAAGAAATATTGGATATATTCAAAGCTTTTTGGATCCAATGTGAGAAGTTCCACCTCCAGCATGTGTCCCCTCATCTCATCATGTTTTCCAAAGATCCCTTCCAAGGTGGTCGAGGCTTCATTGGGAGTCTTACAGGAAGATATGTGAAAAGGGAGATTGGGATAAATAAGACTGCTAATCGTTCTGAGTGCTTCATCCATTCGATTTAAGTACTTGGATTTTTCTATGGTTGATGTCGGTTATACATTTGTATTAAATGTTAACCTGTACAATCCTCTGGTTCAAAGATGAATCATTATTCTCTCCTTCCATGAAAAGTAGTTGTAAGGTGTAAGAATGAATTCTTTTTGGAAATCCATCTTTTCACTGTCTTCAATCTTTTGTACCTGCAAATTTTTTTGGTGTAGCTTTTGATTAGAATTCCGGCGGCTCTGATACCATGTAAATGTGTTGAACCCGCACAAAATAGATCTAGATAGAAAATACTACACACATTTGCAAAGAGAAATTGAGAAAGAAGAAGAAGGAGAGAAATAATGGAAGAATTCTCATTAACCGTAATGAATAATGAATAATTTGGACACACGCCAACATTTATGGGAGTGAAATTCCACCTAGTCTAGTCTCTCAGACAGTTACGAGAGTGAACTTCCACCTAGTTGAGTTAACTAGTCAACTAGTCTTCAGTTAACTGATTGAACAAAGTGTAGTGAGGAGTAGATCAAGGAATCAAGGGTAATGCGCCATTTTGGTGATGATCCCAAGGAAAGTGAGCATTAGCATGGTGATGATACCAATGTTTCATGGTGACAAAACCAATGCAACATCTAGACTCAACTCAACTAGTCAAACTGAAGTGTCAACTGAAAGATAAAATTCTCCAGGTGGAACATTCTCTCCTAAAATATAGGAGACTGGATAATGACTAATTATGACTAATAAACAAGTAAAAACCTTAGGAAAAATAAATCCTATGTGTGTGTGAAGTAACTCCAACATAAAACCTTGACAAAGAGAAAATCAATATTAATTGATAATTAATGATCCAACTGCTACACAAATTTAGATTATTAACATCATTACTCCACCAACCAAATCTGAACATTAACACCGCCAGATGTCAATCTTGATCAAATGTGGAAGGCATATCAAGACTAACAGTCTAGGAATTTATTTAAATATTTAGAACGGTTCAACTCTAGCTGACTCACTAAGGAAGGATTGCATGTGCAATACACTACGCACTGGTGGTAAAAATGATAGGATGGAAATCACATTTTATTCAATCTAGAAGTATTGCAACCGATGAAACAAGCCTTCCTAGATACAAAGTTTCCACGATACTCTTCATGCCGTAGTCTGCAAGGTTTCCACATGATACCCTTCCTCTTGTCGTAGTCTAAACGTTCTTGAACTAGTGGACAGAGAAAGGAGTAACTTAAAATTGAGAGATTAAGTTTCGATATCCATTAATTTCTATGATCGATAGTATATTCTATTGGTTCAACTATGCTATATTTTAAAATTATTACCTAAATTTAAAAATGCAGTCCATATTTTTTTTCGAGAGATCCCGGTATCATCTCATTGGCAGGGAAATATTTTTCAGAACAAAATTAAGGAAATAAGTATTCATGTACTATAGAGGAAGAATTGATTGAATTGAATAGAATGGCAGAGATATACACCGATGAATAATCTTTAAATGACAACCTACTGATATTCATTAGTTAGTCAATCAAGTCGGTCAGATTGAATTTATTAATGAAGAAGTATGAAGATAGTTTACTGTAAAATCTCTTTGCATTTTAGTCTAGTCGAAATAGTAGAGAATATTTTATTCCGTATTTATTGTATAAAAATAACCTACCCAATTACAGATTCAATTACGACTATCAATGTATTGAAATCTACAACGAATTTCAATTAAAAATTTAGACATAAATCCCATAATATCCTTATTTTTCTTAGCACGAATTTACACAATATTCAAAAAACAATTTAAACAACAATACAAGATGGAGTACCGTAACCAATAATTCATCATCAACGAGGATTGATATTGCCGGAGAACTCCACTTGAACTTGCACTTGGCTCCTTCGCTTTCGAATCCAAGGACTTCACCAGTACCTCCCAGCCAACACTAGGGGTACTCTTCTTCCCCCTTATCCCCCCAAGCCGCAAAGGGGCCACACACACAAAACCAAACAAATACTCTAGCTCCCAGCTTGACTTGCAAGGTAAAGATACCGCTCTCTCTCAAGTTGGGTGTCCCAACTCTCACAAGAAATACTAGTAAAAAATATTTCAGTAGCATAACTCTACCAATAAACATTGTGATCCCTTTTCTCTCTAGACCATTTTCTTTATAGGAGTTTCCTAAATGACACATCCCCACTTACACAATTAACTCACTTTTTAATTAAATAAATTAGAATTATTTCCCCCCTTACACTTGTCACCCTTTCCCCAAATTGCACAAGTAATTCCACATTTTATTTTAATTAAAATTAATTTCCCTCACCTTTCCTAAAAGTGCTCCTTAAATCACTCCTAGTTGTTTCTTTATTCCCCATATTCCCATTTAATGACCGATGCCTTAATAAATCCGAGTTGAGTTAAAATAGGAGTCTTCTTCTAGTTAGACTAGTCTTAACTAGACTCTAGATACCTTTCTATGCGTACACATTCTTTCATCTTTATTTCTTTCTCATTTTAGAACTCCCTTTTAATATTTTCTTGCACACATGTGCCTTATCAAATCTTTTGATATATTTCACTCTTTTTAATTCTTAACTTGATTTACTTCATCCCCCTTTTTATTTAATTTATAATTTAGTTTTAGTCTTCTTACCCAAACTTAGACTTAGGCTTAAATTTTTAATAGGCTTAAACTTTCATTTGGGGATGTAAAATTGATAATTTCAATCCTTAATTAATTAATTAAATCCAATAATGTTTAAATATTTTACAAGGTTTAATTATTCGTTCAAGGTTTTCTAGGCCACCTAGATTCATTTACTCAAGTGTTACGTTCACGACGTTCCTTTCAAGACGCACTCCATGCTCCAATGGTGCCACTCACCTTTGACTGGTTTTGGTAGTTTTCCAACCCTTGGAGTCAACACTCTATTCAGGCGACCTTGTGAAAGACTAAGGGATTCTAAGGAATAATGACCCTGCCTTATTGAGTGCCCCTTAGAAATCTTTGTGATCTATTGTCTCAGCTTGCCCTCACGACATCGTGGACCTTTCGAACTAGGTAATCATTAACCTACAATTCCCGCCACGACGAGAGTGTTAGTAGGTCGTGACAGGGATGCTGCCACACCTCTCCCTCAATATCTTCTTTATGTGCATGGCCCCTTTACTCCTTATGTGAGTTAGATTAGCAAGCATTTGTCAGCCTGCATCCATCAACGAAACACTGTCAATGATCCATATACAAAATCATACTATAATCGATCATAGGTCACATATGCATAAATGAAATACTCAAACCAATACAATCCACTCCCTAACTCAATCTGGAGTCCAAGGTGGTCCATTGATGCCCTCGACATCCACAATCCATCAAGTGTCCTGCACACTTAGGGAAACTCGTCAATAACATCTGTCAATACGCATATAAACAATAACATAAAATCATAATCCATCAACATCATCATAAGAATCCATAAGTGAAACAAATAACCATGTACTATAACTAGATCACTTGCACGCACGTGTCCTAAAAGAATAAGTTAATAACATGTGCTCGCAAGAGCGGGATGTTACATACACACTCTCTTGTTTTAAACTTCGTCTCGAAGTTGTAGAGTATATAAAATGCAATAATAAAAGTATATGATAATATCTATATGTCAAATCTATCAAATAAGTAAGGAAAATGCTGATGCATATCATATGCGTCCTCCTGTGTAGTCGAGTGTGGACTATAATTGTCCCACTGGACCTTGACCTGATCGACTATTCAACACTGTAGTTGTCGAACTTGATGGTCCAGAATGCGAATTGGCTCCGCCGTGAGTGCACCCTTGTCTGACACTTACAAAGAACTCATGTCAATCACATGTGTAGGATCACTAACACAATGTCTCAATACAGATACATGAAAAACATCGTGCATACGCCTCAAAGAATTAGGAAAGACTAGTCGATAGGCCATGGGTCCTTTCTTTTCCACAACTTCGAAAGGCCCCACAAACTTAGGAGAGAGTTTAGAACCTCTTTTGAACTTTGACGCAGACCCTCCTTCTCTCCTAAGGGTTGTGCGACCTCCCGGTCTAGGATCGATCAAGAAACTGAGTCGGATTGACTCTCCGGGTCTCTGCTAGACCCCAAACCCAATCACGCAGGTCCTTTCTCCAAAGATGCAGGTTGTACGAGACCCGCGGACCTTCTCCTGAGCGTTGTTCAAACCTCAACACCAAACGGGCACTATCTCTTCTTTGGCTAAGCCCTTTCCTTTACATGACCACGGCTGTGATCACTTGCCTGATCAAAAGGCACGTCATGACTTCGTGTATCGGGTCTTTGCATGTGAGTCACCCCGACTCTCCCGAACTCCAAAATTGTGATAAGATCCTAGCGCGTGCTAGCCCCTCTATTTTCCTTCATCGACGTGACCCTTCGCTATGACTGTGGGCTAATCTTCTGGGTGCTTCACGATTTCACGTTTCACGAAGCCTGCTTGCTCGTCCTCCCGAAACCCGAACTTGCGAGGTTCACTTACTTGATCAACGGTCCACAATCCCCATGATCTAATGGTCCTGAGCTCCTTTTCACGTATCGGTACTTCACGTTTCGCGAAGTTGGAGGACCGCTCACCTCCCTTCTCCTGATATCCAAACTCCCGATATCTCCCTCGGCAACCAAAAGTCCAGATCTCTCCTCGATCCGACGACTCAGATCAAATCGCGAACTCGTATTTCATGAGTTCCTAGAACTCCTACTTCCGATTTACCGAGTTGCGAACTCTCGACGAGACCAGATCTACGGTTTAGCTCCCTCCTCCGAACAACGACTGTGATCAAATCACGATTTCACGATTCACGAGTTTTTATAACTCTACCTTTGGCTTCTCTGAGTCACAAATCATCGAAACACTGATCTCTCACCACGTGTCCCCCTTGATGGATGGTTTCGATGATTTTGGAACTTCCGTAACCCCGCTCCTCCTGTATACTTTTCGGGCTTATCGTTAGTGCACTTTACCTTGATCAGGCGGTTACGATTCTTTTGCGTTCAGACCAAATAGCTGAGACCTTTCCTCCTCTGCTCTTGCTCCTCGTTGTCTAGACGCTGATCAAACGGTCCAGATCTTTCTCCTTGAGCTTATGCTTTTTTCAGACTTAGAAGATTTTTGAATGATTCAAAGGCTTCGACCTTTGTCCTTTCCGCGAGTCCATTTCTTGGATCTTGTTAACACTTATGAAAGGTGTTATTCCTCTTGAGCTTGGCCTCATGAAGACTTTGACTTCCCACGCACTCCTTGTGTTTCAGGGATTTCAATAACTCAGATTCGAAGGATTTCTCGAAGAGAAATTCCTCTTGCCCTCTCGGTGTTCTCCTTTTTTGGTCCTTCAACTTCTTGCAAAGTCCCTTCGACCCTTAGTCGAATCTCGGATATGTGCACTCCTTGCACCAGATCTTTACGCAAGGTTCAAATTATTGTAGACGATTGTCCACACCTTGCACCAGTCTCTTTGCACTCCTTGCAAAGGGAAAGTTTTGTGCTCTCTCTTATGAGCTTCGGAATCAAAACAGATTCTGTTAATGCACTCCTTGCGTTTTGTGTGCACACCTTGCATGACTCTCAACAGAAGAGTAACAATTGAAACTTATCCTAACATTCACAATTCCTTCTACTCATAACGAAATTCATTCATTCATTAATGAAAACACAATAACAGAGAATTGAAAAACAATGTCTAGACCATGCATTGGATCAATTTTCCTCTGTTATATTCATAAGTGAATATGGCTACAACTGAAATCAAAACAAAAAATGAAAAAGTCAGAAATCTCCTACTAACTTGCAGCTCTCTAATTTGCAGTTATCTACCCTACAACCAACCACATTTGGGTGACAAAACCTTTATTTATCTCAGAGGGCTCTTAGGGTTTCCCCTGGCTACTTGTCTACATCACAACCTAACCTATGCCTATTTTAGTCCAGTCGCATTCCAAAGCTAGACTGGAAACTCCCACTTCGCTCGTGATTTCTCAAGCGTGCCTCAAAATATTTTTTCGGCACTGAGTTAAGGCATACTTCAAAATGTCTGCTGCAACTGCTAGAATTGATATTCCGTACAGACTCCCAGACACTGATAGGTCCTGCTCCGCGTGCTTTGCCAACAATGCTCCTGCATCATACTCCCCTTAACAAAAAATCATGGACTCCTGTCCATGAGGTCCTACATCGACTTTCCATGCTTCTGTATAGCAGATTCATTTTCCCAACTGGCATCTTCTATTGGGTGTCCCTTCCACTTGACTGGATATTCAAAATAGGTCCTCCTCCTGGTCCTTTTGTCGATCCTCTGATCAACGATCTTCTCCATCCGTGGATTTTATGCTACATGTATTTGTTTGTCCCACTGAATCTTCTCTTGAT
>SNQJ01S0158769.1:0-21954 GCA_010110895.2 Picea sitchensis
ATTCCTTTTCATTTATTTGAATCTTCAATAGTTCCTCTATTCTTTTGGCTTCTTCAATTTGGGTCTTGATATGGACAATAGTTTCAAAACATTTACTAATCTCATCATCTATATTCATGTCTTCTTTTCCATTATTTAGTCTTGTGATCTCTTCTTCATTTTCTTCTAATTTAGAACTCTCTTCTTGTTCTTTGAGGATTCCCTTTAACTTCAACATGTGCCTTTGACTCCTCCTAAGAAACTTCTTAGTGTTATCCGAAAGATAGTTATAGTGTGTATAAAAATGATCACTCCTATACATGTATAAACCCTCTTCAATTTATTTTTGAAGTTTTAATAGATTTCCTTCTATTCTTTTCATGGGATAAAAACCATCAAACTTTACACAAACTATATCTACATCTACTTCTTCACTTGTAGAGAAAAATTCATCATCATCATCATCATCATTGCATTCAAGGACTTTAGAGTGTTCTTTACCTTCATTTGAAATATCATCATGATCTTCCTTTGTACTATTATCACTTGATTCTTTATCTTCACTTGAAATGTTTTCAAAATCACATTTAGAAATAATGCATTCAAGAGTTTTGATGATTCTTTACCTTCAATTTCTTCTTTCTCTTCCTTGCTTTGATATGTCTCTACTATTACTTTGATCCTTGGCAGAGTGCATTGTCCCATGCTCTATTTGCTTTGATGTAGGGCTTGAGAGTCCACTATGGTGTCTTGAGAGCCGATGAATCATTCTTCTTTCCTTCACAGGCTGCAAAAAACTTCGACTTGTTCTTCAGCGGAACACTATCCATAATGGTTGCCTTCCAGATTTTTGCTCCCATTGTCTTCAAATACACTCATCTCTATTCTCCAAGTAGAATGAGACACTCATCAAGAGTTGGAACTTCATCATCCATTTTATTGTCTATGGATCTCCTTCAAGATTATTAAGTCTTGTAGTGAAGGCCTACTCACGATGTAATTGTTGGACACACCACCACACTTAGGGGAGGGGTGGTGGTGTGGGGATCTTTTTTAAAAGTTATCTCCACAAAACTTACTCATTGGATTGGCATTAAGCATTTACTCATTGCTCGCATTGTTGTCATTAATGAGTGGTTAGATGTGAATACATATAGTAATATATCATCAGACTTGATGTCTCCACACAAAGGGCACGAGTAGCATGTGCGTTTTTCTTTTATTATGGACTTCCAATCCAGGTTTTGATAACAACTAGATAGAGTAAAACTCTACAAGGAAACATGACTCTATATGCAAGACTCAGCTTACATTATCGGAGACCAAATGAGATGAGGCAACAATCATCAACATATATCAATGCATGCCATAAAACAAAAGAGCATCAACCATGCACCAACACGTGCCAAACAACATGTAATCAGAGTTGTACCACACTAAGTGCATCAACCATGTGCCATGTATATACCAATCATGTGTCAAAATGCTCATCAACAATGATTCATCAATATGTACCAACATCATCAACTATGCACCTCATGTGTAATATTGCCAACTCTCATTAAGCACGCTTGTCTCAGCCATGACTGACTAGTTTGGATTAGTCAACAACCCGAACTTGAAATAATCATAACTTTGTACATGTCTTGAATAAAGATCTGAAGTGATGTAATGTTATTCGGTGACTTTATGCAATTCGCCAAAGTGGCACTACTTGGAACCTCTCGAAAAGGATTTATAAATGAAGCATACCTTGCTTAATTTCAGCTTATTCTAGAGAGCAACCCTTGTAGAGCATGCCCACACAAAATATTTGATGAAATGATCTGAAACTATTACAGGTATACTATAGACTCTACCCTGGCTTAAAACTTTGTCTCACTGAATTTATATCTGTTATGAAGGGTATGACGTTTTGCAAACACCTGATTTTGACTAGTTTGGGGATAGCCACAAACCTTATTTTCCGCAGTGTAACTCCAAAATGCAATGACCCACAAGCTAAATTTTTAACCACATATACTTGGATATGTTTCACTTATAGAAATTTCAGGATCTGAATCATTATAGAAAAAAATTATAGCCAAATGGTGAGATGACCTGTAATAACGCCACTTGAAAGCACCATCAAGAATTTATCCTTCCTTGCATTTTCATCCTTGTGCTTTCTTCACTTTCCTCATAATTTCAGCTTAGATGTCCTTGGTTACCTCATTCACCTATATATATTCAATATCCTCAAGTGTTCCACCAAAAGTAACTCAGAAGCTCTCTGAAGCTCTCTCCATCCAATGCTCAGAATATTTACGAGCTCTCCATTGATCCACAAAATGATGATCTACAGGGGCCATTTCTATCTTATTTATAATTTCATCCTCTGGAGAGTCACTTAACCATTTTTGGGTGTAGCATATAATGAAGCTAACTGTTTTCCTTATTTTAGGGTTAACCCTACTTTCCATAAATAGAAAGTTCTCCAATGCTTTATCATTTTAAATATTCCTTCTTGATTTTTTTCGCCGCTTTATAATTTCTTGATTTTGTCACTTCTCTTGATTATTTAAATAATCCACCTTGAATTTTCACTTTAATTCATCATTTAAATAATATTGAAACTACATTTCTAGGTCATAACCTATTTTCCTTATTTTTTAGGGTTAACCACTTTCCATAAATAATATTCCTTCGATTTTGTCACCTTAGCACATGTTGCTTGATTTTTTCATTCTCTTTATTATTAAAATAATCCACCTTGACTTTGTCACTTTACTTTATCATTTAAATAATTATTTCTTCTTTAGGTCACTTAACCAATTTCTTTGACCTTGGGGGCTTCAAGCCTTCATGTGGGGGTCCTTCATCTTGATAAGGCCATAAATCTCAAACCAACGAGGGAGGTTATCTAACTGACATTCCTAATACCACCATAAATGGCATGACAAGCACTATCCATCTAGGATAGTTTCACCAACAATTTCATGATCTTCATCTCGTTATTCCATACAATCATGGGTCCTCCGGCCATTCTTCTAGGATAACTCAATCCACAGCGTCTTCCCATTGAGGCACCATAAGGGGACCCTTTGGAGTTCATCCATATTAAATACACCTGCTCCATCCTTGTATGAGGAATAATGAGATCATGGGTCTCAACCATTCTTCTAGGATAACTCAATCCCACAAGTGTCTTCCCTTCATGGCTTTCCACCATAGGGACCACTTTGGAGTTCATCCATTGTGCACCTTATCCAATCATGATAAGACAATAATGAGTCATCTATACGACATTTTTCCAACAATGCATCATATACCCAGTGATAAGAACCACATCGATCCATCTTCATCATGTATCAATGACAACTCATTGATCCATCTTCATCTATGCAATCTCATCAAGGACAATACATATTATATTACATCAATCGTGAATCAATCAATCAATCCCTTTGGCATCAATCAATCCTTGACATCCAATCGAAATCAAACCATTGCTTGGCATCAATGACAACATGATCCAACAAAACCACCTCAACAGTTGGAGGAAATAAAATCAAAAGGTATATGCTTTGGATTTGGCGAAGCTTAAAGTGTGATGGGGACATAAGTGTGGTGAGAAGAAATTATTCTGCATAGATTGTGAAGAAGAACAAGAACAAGAAACATCTCAATATGAAAAAGTAGAATAGAAATTTATCTTTGAAGAAGAGTTAGCTCCCATGATATCATGTAATGCATTACAGGCGTGAGGGTAAGCGCTCCTGAAACCCTCAAGATCGAAGAATATATCAAAATAAAAGGTAATAGTACTAATTGATTACGGTAGTAATCATAATTTCATTCACTATAAATTAGCCAAAGATATCTATTTCTTTGTATATCGGTTCGGAGTTTAAAGTAATGGTTGCAGATGGAGAACTATCAATTTCTCGAACCAAGTGAAATAAGATCAATATTACTATGGGGAATATATAATGAATATTTCAATGATTTTGCCCATGGGTGGTGCCTATGTCGTGCTAGGGAATCCAATGGTTACAATCATTAGGAACAATGGCTTTTAATTTTCAAGTAATTTTCGTAGAATTTTCATTGGAAGGAAAATAGAATTAGATTAGAGGGTATCAAGGAAACCCAATAAAGGTGATAATATCTACAATGGCATGAAAAAACTATTGAAAATGGGGCATGAGGGTGTAATTGCTGACTATGCTCACTAGATGTTCAAACATCTAAGTCATATCGGCCTACACCAGAATCTCCAAGGGATGCATTGATAAGCATTCCAAAGTATTTTGAAGATATTGGTGTACTTCCACCCACTCAAATAGCGATGTATTCATCACCCTAATTCCTTGGTTTCCTCCTAACATAAGGCCTGGATACGCCCTTATGCCCAAAAGAGTGGAACTGAGTGCAAGGTTGAAGAAATGTTAAGTGGCATTTAGACCGTTATCCAAAGTTCTTACTTTCTTTGGCGGTGGTAATGGTATTAAAGAAAGATGACTCATGGCATATGTTAGAGGTATAGAGGAAGCTCAACGAGATCAGCTATTAATATAAGTTTCCGTTTAAAAGTGTTGAATTACGATAGATGAACTACATGGATGAAATCTATTTCACCAAAGTTGGATCTTCGTTCAGGGTATCGTCGGATTAGAATGAAGGAAGCATTTATCCCAAAACAGCATTCCTCACTCATGACATCAATTTTGATGCTGTACCTTGTGTATAAATGCACCTTCCACATTTCAAGGTTGATGAATTCCATTTTCAAGCCCTTCCTTGAAAATTTGTGTGATACATTTTTGATGATATATTAATCCTGTAAGTGTAGGAGGATCGTAACATATGTTGACAAGGTGCTACAACTTTAAGGATAGCTCTTTATAATTCCCAAAGGCAACCAAATGTTTATTTTTGGTGAAGGAGGTAGAATATTTAGGTCATATTGTATCATAGAAGGTGTCAAGGTAGACCCAGCAATATTAAGTTCTGTGATGAACAATTGATTCAAAACATTGAAGAGGAATCTTAAGAAGTTTTGAGTTTGTCAGTTACTACTGTTTAAAGAGCTATGGAAGAATAACAACACCTTTAGTGGCATTAACTAAGAAGGATGCATTTTCATGGACTCCATTGGAAACTCAATAACAGCAAAGAGGCGATGTGAAATATCATGTCTTGACCACACACGAGGAATTCACAAACCTTGTTGGAATGTGATTCCTTAGAATGGCATTACGGTGTTCTAATGCAATAATGGAGGCCCCTTGCTTTTGAAAGTTAGACCACTCAAGGAAAGGACTTACACAAACCCATTTATGAGAGGAAATGATGGCAATACTAAAATCATTGAAGAAGTAAACCCCTTACCACCTAAAGGTAGACGCCTTTGAGTCAGAAACACAAATCCTTGATAGTCGTAAATACTTCTTGGAACGAAGACTATCTTGGAAGAACAAAAATGGGTGACCAGAATGTTGGATTGAATTTTTAGAATCCATCTATATATAAAAAAGGAAGCAAAATGTTGTGGCAGATGCAATCTCAAGAAAGGATATGAAGATGTTGGTGCTTTCTACGTATTATCTCAATAATCAACTAGACTAGAATGTAAAATTTGAGGGTGGAATGGATAGAAAAACATGTGGACTCTCTCATTCAAAGGTTGTATCAAGATTCTAGTGCATCAGATACATTTGGAAAAATGATTCCCTTGCTTTTGTCCCGATATATTTATGGATGTAGTGTATTTTATAAAGGCCCTTGCATGAAGAAGTGCTTTATCTCTCAAGCATAGGTATACTTTGTTGTTATCACACTAAGTTGCCTTGGAGTTTTAGTTTGCAGTTAATACTTTTAAAGTATTATATATTTTAATTTTTTGAATTACCATCCTCTTAAAATTTGATGTTGATAGGTTCATCTTAGAAGATTAGGAGTTTTGAGTCATGGTTCTTTTTTTGGTCCTCAATTTGGTTTATGGTTCCAGAACCTCTTTAGCTCATGACTCATTTTGGTCCCCATCATGGAAGCATTACAAATTGACTCCTCCATTGTTAAAGCTGATGTGACTCCTCTCTTCCCCCTTCACTCATGACCTAGTAGAATACTTTCGTTTGTGCACAACCCGCAAAATCCCAATCATTTTTGATTTAGAGCTGTACCCTACTCATCCTTGATTGTAGCAGTGTACATCATGTTTGCATCATTAATACATCCAAGACATAGTTACTTTGAATGAGGACCCCATATCCCTTGTTTTCAGTGCCAAAAGTCAGTTAAAATACCTTCAAATATATTGCATTTATGAACCTTGGTAAACGTTTCTAATTTTGAAAAGTTCCTAAATGGTGTTTAGCATTTAGTAATAAAGTTTACCAGTTCAGTCAGTGATCGCGCATCAACTAAATCTATAGAGAGATTCAGGGCCAAAGAAGTTTCATCAATTTCATCCTATGATCGCGTTGAATACCTCAACATGTGTCGATTTTACAGGTATCATGTGCAGCCCCCTTTTCATATTAATTTTCCGCGAGGGCATTGCTTTTCGGGTTTTCGGTTTTTTAAACGGGTAGTAAGGAATCCATATTTTCATACCTGTAAATGTCCTTGTTCGTGTCCATGGTCTAATTACTATCATTTTCTTCGTGGCGTCCGCGAGGCACGTAATAGCTTATCCCTCTGTGTATCGTTCGCTACTACAGGCTGACCTCAAACCTCCTACATTTTCCTTGCTCCCTTTCCTTAAATGTAAAAGAGCCATTATAAGTTTACCTTCAGATCTATTTTCTAAAGTAATAGCCACAAGTCCCTGAGTCTATTTCCATGAATAAGATTGGCTTTTACAACCTTTGTCAGTTTTAAGGAGCCATCTTTGTGCATTGAAACAGTTGTGAGCGTGCAGGTCATTAAGCCACTTGAAACCTCTCAGAACCCTCCATTTTGATTCATCACAGACCCCCTCAGTTGGAAGAAATCCACACAAAGAGTGGAAAGATAGTTAGGAATGAACCTGTGGACATGCGCCTTTTGACCGCAGGCATAATACAGGAGATATTTCAAAGAGAAGGATACCTCTCTTTCTGCAAAAACATGCAGAGAGGCCATCCAGAGGTAGAAAAATAGTTTACATTAAATTTTGATGGCAAGAAACTGCAGGGTTGAGGATTTGGAATTTGAGGTGACTGAATCCTCTATCTCAGTTGCAACAGGAATCCCCATTCCAGGTGAAAAGTGGTTCAAGGCCATAGTTTTGAGTTCACCCTTTGTTAAAGATATCTTCAAGCTTGAATATCGAGCCAATGAGTTGTCTAATAGTATGCCAAGGAATCAACTGATAGACCAGTTTGATAGAATTTTGAAAATCATGCAAAATGAGATATTTTTTTTGTGAAGGGAGATTTAACACCTTATATCATTACCACATAAGGTTGTTGTTACATTTTACAAGTAAGATTGAGATGAATGTTCCTTATTACCTATTGAGAATTATAGGTAAAATGTCAGATATGGTGCAAGACAAATCTAAGGATGTGGATTCTATCCTTTTCCACTTTGGATTGATAAGAATGTTAGTCTCTGAAGAGTTGGAAAGAAAGAGATTTCATCTGGGAGAATTTTGTGGTTACTTCTCACTTCAAGATGGACGGCTATACAATCATGAATTCTGAGTTCCTTAAATACTATAGTACTAAAAGCGGTGTCGACTTAAGAGAAAAGACATAGCCGCATTTCAAGAAATCAACAGCAGATAATGGAAGATGAGGGAGGAAATTTTCCTTTGTCCACATAAATATTTCTCACGACCAACTCCACCAGGGTTAGAATAAGTGACTTCCTCTACCAAGTTGACATCCAAAAGAGGGAATAAGCCTCTTTCCTCTTCTCCTCCAATGGAATCAAATCAAGGGTAAAGACCTTTCACTAGGTCATCAATTCCCTAAGGAGGTTTTCAAGAGTAGTCTTTACTTAAAGAGCTATGAATAAGGAGAAAGGAAAAGGCATTGAAATCTGTGGAGGAGAAATCCAGAAACCCTATTCCAGGAGGAGGAAGAAGGGGTAAAAGGTACCAAAATACCTTTGGAAGGAGGAAAAAATGAAGTCTTTGTGAAAGCTTTTGAACAGCCTGTGAAGAACAAAAGTTGTTGTTGTGTAAAGAGAGAAGAATCATAAAAGGAAAGAGGGTTTTTGAAGGCTAGGTGAAACTTCCTGAAAGTGCCTTTGAAATGGAAGAAGAGGGCGAGAAACTGGCTGAATTGTGCCTCTCTGGAAGCTCCTCCTGACGGTCGGACCTTCAAGAGACTTATCGAGCAACTTAGAGATGCAAGAAAATATAAGTGGCTAAATTGAAAAAGGAACCCATGTATGATAGAGCCAAGATGAAAGAACTTATGGATGGCTCTGATCATACCTGACTTTAGAATATTTCTGCGGCAAGGAGGATCCAACCCCTTCATAGGTGGCTCCAGAACCTCTATAGGTAGAGCAGAGGCTTGGAAACATAATAGGAAGCTAAAGGCAAAACTGAAGCATTCCAAGATGAGGTAGCCTAAAGGAATTTACAAGTGTTGGTTAAGGCTACCATTGAAGATGAAAAACCAGCAACTAAGGAGAGCATAACTACATTGAAGAAACACGCCCGAGTGCTATGAAGAAGAAGTTTGTTGAGTCAATTGAAGATACTCTTTCTACCTAAAAGAGTGTGAGGCTAAGTGTCAAAATGAAAAAAATAGTTAGTAGCGTTGACTCATTTTTGAGGATGGTTCTTTTTTTGGAGGGTTAACTAATATGAAAATGTTGTCTTTTCCATCTATACAGACTTCTAGGCATTTAGCTATATGGATTTTGAGTTTTCCTAAGTGATAGCTTCACTTTCCGATGTGGTAAAAGCACTACCTATGGTATAGTCAAGGGACCTAAGTAAAATGGTTTTGTCATCATGGAAGGACACAATCTACTCTACACATGTTCAAGATTCAAAGGCGTTGCGTTTTGGCATTGCTACCCAAACCTATATGTAGACGCAGCGTAAGTGACGCTACATAAAGGAGTTACGTAATATTTGGCAGGGAGAATTTTTACACACAGGTGCAACATACAGGGGCGCTACCTAATGGTTCTACCAAATATTTTACAGGTGAAACACGCATGCGCTACCTAATATTTCAACGGAGGATAAATGTATTTGGTGCATATATGCGACGCAAGTGCTACCTTTCTCTCCTTGTTATGTTTTAGGGTACGCTATCCAGAGTTGCTACTCAAGGAAGTTACCCGGTAAACACAGAATCCCTAGGAGAACCCAACAACTTTGGATAAGTTGATGATGGAAGTTACAAAAGTTGGCATTCACGAGGGACAACTACATGCTCAAAGGACCTGAGAAAAAATAGGAGTTAGTGAAAAAGAGAATCTGTCGATTAGAGAAGCATGGCTGGATTAATTACCGGCATTTTCTTTTTTATAGCATAGGTTGTTTTCTTAGTTGTTAGAAAAATAAGATTTAAGATATTTTTCAAAGGCGGGAGGCGTGACTCGTACCTCTAGTTGTTTCCTCTCGTTTTGTTATAAATAGATAGATCAATTGATTTAGTAGGTTCAAATGGTTGAGCAAAGGCTCCCTTTATTTTGTAATATTTTGATGAAGTGACTATGATCCTAGTGATGTCTTGGACTTAAGACATTTTGGTGTGAAATCAGCTTCCTTTCTAGTCTATTTGCTTCGGTTGCTAAATTTTCATGCTTTGAAGGATTCACATGAACTATTGTGGTGATGTGATGGTGGATGTTTGATCATTATATTATCATGATGTCTATTTAGCTTTCTTAGTTTCCGATGTCAAGAAGATCTTGTGATAAGAAAATTTCTCTTCCCTTAGACTTTTGTAAACGTGTTTGCAGTTACACATCTCTCACACACAAGTCTTCTTTCTATTCATACTTACTCCCAAACAGTTGATGGAATTTAGCCAAGACCTTAATTGTTGGTGCATACTAGCCCTGTTGATAAGTTATAACATTACCATTTGAGTCCTTTCCATTTGACCCGTTAAAACACTCTATCATTCAGATATAACTTGATGGGTATTGGGCTTTACTTTCCATGCAATTTGAAGGTGACTCTTAGTGATACTTGCCTTGGGTTTTGAAACATGTCATAATATTTTTGATGGTTGTGTCGCGGCTTCTTCAAGTTAGATTTGATCTATACCTTGCTTTCGAAAAAATCTACAAAAGTACTTGATCATCGGTTCGTCTTCAACTTCTCACTTTGAGAAGCGTCGTACACATAAAATTACTCATTACAATGATGACACTAGGCCATCATCATGCCAATGTCGCAAGTGTCACATTATTGGTTGCAAATTAAGTGTCATAAATACAATACTATCATCTTGCCTATGTTGTATCTCAGACAACGGTATCAAGAACACTTAAGAGACACCTCAAAGGCTGGTTTTGAAGAGGAGAAATCATCTTATGAAGAGTACAAATATTTTTTCATGGAAAGAACCACTCAAAAGTCATTTTGAATTCAGGTGCTCCCTACCCATTTTGAGAGTGTCGAGCTCCCTACCGCTGCTGCGGTTTCCAATGCTCTATGCACCTTAGGGGATTTTAAAGGAAAATTTGGGAAACGTTTATACTATGTTAAAGGAATTTTGGCTCCCCTACCTTCTTCCCAGGGAGTGTTTCAACACTATGTGCCCCATTCTAAGGGAGAGTTGGGTTGTTTGAGGGGATCTTTGTTGTTGAGGAAAATCGGGGAAAATCCCCTCATCTCTGTAGTTAGTTGGATCGAATCGAGGTCCAAGGTTGGATATAAGGGGAGTTCCACAATTGATGGAGAAAGATACTCAACCTATCCCAAGAATCTTTGAGGTGGTTGGGCCTCTCCAAAACATATAGGAGGCCTTCTCGTGGTGAAAAGGACATGGCAGTTTGGAGGCATAAAAATTATGATCTCATAAGGGAGAATTATAGGTGAAGTCATATTCATCTTGATTGTGGATTATTTGAGAAAGGGGTTGGACAGGAGATGGAAGAGGTTGTTGGAACTTCATCAAAATTCTGTAAGTATTGCTATCTAGTTCTCATAAATACATGTGCTTAGCTTGTTTTCTTCAAGGTTGTATATGTCTACATGAACTTGTCTTTGATAGATAGATCTAGTTTTAGTGTCGTGGTAGAATGAAGTTGTTTGCTCTTTGTTGTATTGGATTCGAGGACTTGTTGTTGTTGAAGAGTCTTGGGGATCAGAGCTCAACTTTGACTGGGCAAGGAAAAACATCAACAAAAAAGTACATTCTTCTTCCTTTTCTATATTTGATTGACTTAGCTAGGTTTAAAAGGATGTTAGTGACCAAAGTTAGCACCTTCTGTCTTGATCTTAGAGATTAGGGTTCAAGAGGAAATCCAATTGTCGCGAGAGTCTTTCCTGTAACACTATGGTACAAAGATTGCTTATATTTATGTAAGAAATCCCAACTCAAACAAAAGTACTATTAGAATTGCACACCTCCTGCGGTAGGAGGGCACTTTCACGGAATTACAGAGCTACCATAGGAATTGAGAAGAATTTTTTGGGGATGGCCGCTAAAGCGATGTTCAAAGTTTGTGGTGGAATGTTTTGTTTTCCAACAAAATAAGGTGGAAATAATTAACACCCCATTATTTTTACAACCATTAGCCATCCAGTCAACCGTTGGGAGGAGGTTTCCATGGTTCATCACAAGGTGCGAGAAGTCGAGGGAAGGAAGAGTGTCGGCATCGTGATTTGTTGATATACCAACCAGAATTTGCACACTTTTGCGCACTTTCTGTATACCGATCCATTACATTTTCCACTGCATTCATGGAAACAATTCAAAAGATACATGGAATCCGAAAGATTATTATGAAATTGTGAAGATCCCATCTTCCTTGAACATTTTTGGACATAATTAATTTATTTTTTGGGTACTTAATTGGCTCATAGCTCATACTATAATCCTCAATTTGATGGACAAACCAAGATAGGGAATTTCAATCGCCACGGAAGGCTACCTTAGTTGCTTTGTCTACGATAAACAAACCTGATATGGTTCAAATGGTTACCCTTGGTAGAATGGTGTTGCCTTCCTTTCATACTCCGACAAAAATGACACCATTTATGGCACTCTATGGATACCACCCACCCTCCATCATGCTTATCAAAGAAAATAAAATCTAAGGTTCAAGCGGTGGAAGATCATTGAGCATCAACAGCAAGTTCTCCAAATCTTAAAGGACAGCGACCATGGCACATAATCACATGAAGAGCAACAAAGCGAGATCAACATCATGAGTGAAAGGGTTTTGGAAGTAAGTTAAGGTGTTTTAAGATTACAACCATACAAGGATGTCCCTCAAAAAAGCTAAGAAGGATAGTAAATTATCACCAAAGTACTATGACATAAGGTGTTGCAAGATTGGTACTATGGCGCCTAGGTGGAGTTCTTGCATCTTCGATTACACCAAGTTTTCATGTTTCATGCTTAAAGAATGTTATAGGTGACAAGATCCCAATTCAAACTATATTTCTAGAACTTGTGAGGAAGGAAAAATCATATTGGAGCACAGGCTATCATGAGGCTAAGAGTTACTGGATTGAAGATAGATCCATTTGGAAGTATCTCTCATTAAGTGGAAACACATTGAAGATTCCACTTGGGAAGATGATTCTTTTATATAGAAGCATCAAAATTAAACAATTTGGAACGGCATGCAAGAGGGCATGTTAAGCGCAAGCCAACAGCACATTACCCCTTAATTAGGAGCATATTACATTAGGAATGTTATTTTATTCTACGTAGGCTTGGGTTTGTTTATCCCGATATCGAGGATAACTAAGGAGATCATCTCGAGGCCCCTTGATTAGACGTAGATCACAAGGCGAGATTGACTTGAGCATGGCCACTGGAGGGCCATATTTCTTCTTCTGTGGACTTGTTAGCAGTAGCAGATTCCATCACCACCATTTGGACTTACATGGAGAGGAGCTCTTGCTCCACATGAGGTAATTGGTCCAAGGTAATATAAGAAGGTTATAACAATCAAGTATGAAACATACCATGATACCTTCTTATATATATGCATTAAGGTTCCTTTCATTGGATGACTTCTTGGATCTTACACTAATCCACTTGACCATGTTTGGGGGTTTTGATAGGGTGCCCTAGCAAGCTTTTGTCTGTAGGTTTTGGTTTGTCGTTGGGGGATTTTTGAAGAGCCATTTTCCGCTCCCATCATTTTATCACTCTTTCATCTTATACCCGCTCATCCATCCCATTCCCCTAATGCGGCCATTAGGATGACCTTCAGTTTATCTTGTCTTGGGAATTTCAAAGCCCGGGGGAGGTAAGCGGTGAGTAAAAGATAAAATCCATAAGAAATAAAACATAGAGATGCTTAGAGGATCGAGAAGACGGCCAAAAACCTCGATAGAAACTGGGACCACTGAAAAATGATACAAATTAATAGTACGGGGCCAACCAAGAGGATGTGATGTCTCATCACGAGCCGACCATTATGTTCATAGGTATTTAGCGATTATGACATTACCATAGTCCGCAAACCCGGGGCGTGCGGCACTGGTTGCATAGCCAATAGAAAGGAGATGTCATCACGATCCGACCTTCTCATTTCTGCGAAAAGACTAGTGGGTACTTGGCGTATTTCCACGGCCCACCAAGCCAAAGGCGGTATGCTCTTTTAATGGATCTTGTAGTAAAAGAAATAAAGAAAGATAAGGCAATAAAAGGGCTTGGAAAAAATGCATCCATGGCCAGTGCGGCTTGCCTCTGAGCTTTTACAAAACAACACCATTGCCAATTACTATTGTTGGACATCCCTAAAACCATATCATCTCATTACACATGGCGATGATCCTTTTAGAAACTTTCTCTCACGTGATTATTAGCCCAATAGGTTTGTCTTGTTGGTTTCCTTGGCTTTGGTAGATATGTGTAATGTCTTTGTGATCTTAGATGATGTGTGTTAGGGATTTCATGCATGTGTTTAATAACTTTAATGATGAGATATGATTTACATTGCACTATGATGTCTAGGGTGATGAGCCCATGGAAGTGAATATGCTTTGATAATGCGAGGACCATGCCGAGGCAATTGCAGGAGGATGGGGTGCACATGGGAGATGATTCAACTCAGGACACTCCATGGGGTTTGAAAACGGTTCGGATGGTTGTTGGGATGGCAGTGGAAGGACAGAGTTATGACGAGCCCTTGCATGGAAGAAGAAGAAGGATTCCCCTCATTAGGGCCGCGGCAGAGTTTTGACCTATGGGGATCAGCCCCCACAGGTGGTATGATGGCTTTGATGGAAGGGCGCCACCAGTGACCAGACGTTTCTGGAGGATGTAGCAGCATGTTGGGACCTTAATGGCACATGTGGGGAAGCTAGGGGAGGAGCGGAGGGATAACGTTTCCTCAACGGATGATGATTATGCCACAGAAGGGGCCGGAAATCTCGGAGGAATGGCGTCTCCATTTTAGCTCTAGTTTGACATTTTTAGCATTCTAAGTGAAAAATAATGAAATATTGTAGAAGTCGACCTTGTCGGTACTGGCTGACCCTAATTGTTAATTAAAGATTGCTTAGGATGATATAAATTGAGGATGTTTTACCCTCATTTGGACATAACATATCCTCTTGTGAGACTGCTCTTAGCTCTTGTCTTGGTTATTTTTGGTCTTTTTGGGTGAGGCTACGCTTGGAGGGATTATCTTTGGCATGTGCATGGTGCTTTATCATTGGAAGGTGTTACAACTAGGGTTTGGTGTTCTTCATGAATTTGTAAGTACATCTTGCATGCAAAAATTCTTTGTTGAATGGTTGTAGGTAGAATTGCTTACACTTGTATTGTTACATTGTTATTATTTTCTTAATCACTAAAACCTAGGGGTGCAACACAAGTAGGTTGTGGCTTCATGTCCCCATGGTAAAGCTTGATTAATACATTTGATTAGAAGGTTTAGCCTAGCCATAGCTACATAGCCATTCTCTTTTCTTGAGTTAACTCTGAACATGAATTGAAGAAAGAAAGCGTCCTGGGCCTAATTTATTTTACCTAGGGTTTGCTTCACTAGAGTTTGAAAAGCCTTGGTCCCAAACAACACTTTTCAGCCCATAAGAATTGTGTTTATTAGCTAGCCCGTTTGCCAAGAGTCTTGAGGAAAGAGGGAGGAGCATGAGATAGCTTTAGCCACGAATGAGCCTCCTCCCTTAGGGTTTTGATTTGGTGGCCACGCCATTGCGGCACCATTAAGCCTAACCCTCTTGTCCTTAGGTTTAAATACCTCCAAGCCATTAGTCTTGCTCCATTTTGACTCCATTAACCTTAAGGCACTAATCTAGAGAGACAAGCGTTGGGTTTATGTGCTAAACAACTCTTTCAAACTCTCTTTATTTTTGAAACCCTACAACCTAAGCGCCTAGACTAACCCTAATAGATGATGATGTCTTGCCTCTTTTTAAACTTGTGCTTGGACCAAAAGTTGTGGTGACTCATCTCTTTGTAACCATAGAGGTTTCAAGTATTTCATTGGTTGATTTGTCAAAAGCGTCCACCTCTTTGACTAGCTAACCCTAACCCTAAAACAACAAACAACAATATAGAGTGAAGTCACACTTCTTTTTGATCTTTGTTTGGCACAAAATGTTTTGACATTTGTCACCCTTTTTTTGATAGACCTTGAGTTGTTGAATACATCCATAATTTTGTTTGACAAAACGTCCTACTCAGTGTCCTCAATTTTGACCTATCACTGGGGCTGATGTCACCTATTTTACGCGAAATGACGTAGCGGCAACAATATTTATATGAGAAGATTTGCATTTTGATAGTACAAAGACTTGATTTGCACATTGAATGCCATTATCTCTTGTGTATTTTATTGAAGAAGTGACATTAATATAAGCTTTTATTGCAATCATTGACAAAGTATTCTCAGTAATGCTCATATATGTTAAAGGTAGTCATTAGTAAAACGGAAGTACTAACCACTGCGGCACATCTTCTAGCTTTATTTGTCTTGTCTGCCAAAGCAGGTGCCATTAGATTGGAGACTTATCATGACTATCTCTATTGGTATGTGAAAGGAAGCCTATCCTTAGTCTTTGAAGTCTTGAACCTTGACCCTTCTCCTTGAGAACCCAGTTACTAGGGGCGTCTCCCTTGGGTTTAGCCACCCGGAATAAAAAGAGCTCCCCCATCGAGGTGGCAGTGGGTGGGAAGCTCCTGTTACACCAGTATGAAGCCATGACTCAAGCCTCAAGCACTCCTACAAATAGATAATAGGGTCCATTAGTTGTAATTGTACCTCTAGTCTCCTATGTATATACCAAGGGAGACCTTTTTTCATTTGGAATCATCTTGCATTTATGTGTGGTGTATAGTTTCCCCTCGAAGAGAGGAAGCTTATTATCTGAAATTCTCTCTTTCGACAGTAGATTGAGTACTTATTCTAAGGTTTTCTATGCTATCTTGCTATTTGGTTCCTAACAAGTTGGGCGAAAACTACCTCTAGAGAGACACGTTGCTAGGAGTAATCCTCATTCGAAGGTCATTCCCATCATAATGTAGTAGTATTTTTCTAGAATGAGTTTAGTCTTTTACTATTTATTTCTCATGCTATTAAATACATGAGAATAAGTTACGAGCTTAGTCTTTGTTATTTCTGCGTGCTCCATAAATGCGTGAGAATAGATTTTCAAGTACACTTTTTATCTCTTTTAGGACTGAAGTAAAATCTATGTCTGAAAAGGAACTCTTTGGAGTCTCCTTTAAGCTCTTTTCAAAATCTCTAAACATGAAAAAGATTGTCAAGTGATCTTGATTCCTTTCACACACACTCGTTAAAAAGGTTTGAGGGCATGTTGATGGATTTATCTCTTTTTTATGGAGACTAATTCTACGAAAATAGCTTACTCTAATCAGAAGCATGATTAGAAGAGATCCTCCATGTATTATTTTACACTTTTTTTTTGGACTTGGGAGACTAAATTCTGAAAAAATCATCCATAGAATAGCCTTTAATTTCTTTTGAGACTCTCTAAACATGAAAAAAACCAAGTTTTCCTTCTCTGGACTTGCTAAATACACACATTGAAGGACCCATATAGGAACAAACCATACTTCTTCCGGTTTGTTAAATAAAAGAAGAAGAACTTACAGAAGGTGAGTTGTATCGAGCATGTGTTACCTCCTCGAGCTCATTAAATAAAAGAGGTACTCATCTATCTAAATGAGGGAAAAATTGAAGGAAGTGGATCAGAGTTTTGGGGATACTTTGCCCTTAGCGTTTGTCTCCCTTGAACATGGCACATGTTTTGGTCATCTTCTGGGGTTGGGTGGCCACCCTTTCTATGAGTCAGCTCCAATTCCATGTGTAAGCCATTATGTTCGTTCGAGTCAAAGAGTGCTCTTATTTCCATCGCATTATTTTCTTGGTACTCGTCGATTCAAAGCTTCCAAGTCGGTTATTAGGTATCATCATGTTCAAGGGAAGTTTCACTTCAAACCTTCCATCTGCATTATTTCTAGTTTCCATTTTCGTATTAATGTCAGTCCATACTGATTCGATTCACCATCTTACATCACTTTCTGTGTCAATTTCATGTCGATGATGGGGGATGCATCAAGGCCCTCAACCGATGAGTCTTTTCTTGTCAAATTCAACACATCATCCATGGTGGAGCTTAGAGCGGATTCTTGTAGTACCTTGAGGACCCATGCCTCGATGGCGGACCTCCTCACTTCAGTAGGTTTACATCATTGACCTCTAATCGGATGATTCCCGCGAATGTTAGACCTCAGCTCATTATTCACATTTGTTGGAATGCACTAGAATTTACAACCGAGGTCATTGACATCATTGGTGATTTCCCTCCGCACTCATTAATGGTTTACCTCGATGATCAGTAATCAAGTGGTTTCTACCATGTTAGATATCAAATCATCTATTCACATGGATAGATTTTTACCACATAGGGATTGGGACAAAGACCACGGGTTGAGCGTTCTGTTATCTTCTTTGCCCAAGATGGAAAGGAGATCATTTGAACATCGATGTATATCTCTTGTCACATGCTTATCCACTTTGTATTGGTTTGTGGTTATGTCTTGTCATCTCATATATTCACTGTGTATTTTTTGTGGCTTCTATCAATTCATGTCATGGAGGTATGGATACATATTGTATCTCACGAGTGAAAGCATATCCTTAGTGTTATTTTTCATGGATCGTAGTTATTGTATTGGTCGTGGTCATGCTTTGGAGTCATCGTATTAGAGCATAGGTATTCCTAGCTCTAAAATGGAACATATATTAATATTATTTGATGATTGTTTGCATATTCTGCCAGGTTCTCAACTCCAACACCCTCGCATTGAATAATTTGTAAAGTGTTTCAGCCATATAAGTTTCTCTTCCTGACCTCCTTTAGGGGGCATCTGTTTTACATCAAATTTCCACACTTAAGTACCTCACCCTAAGTGCCGCAGGTGCCATAAAAGTGTCATATGCACCTTGCTAAATGTTGCATACACCTTGACACCATAAAATAACATTTGTCACAATCCCTAGTCAATGTGGTAGAGAAATAAATCATATGAATTATTCATTATTATTCATATGAAGGTCAAAATATTATGTGCATGTGAATTATTTATTAATATTCATAAAAGGAAACTAGGTAGTGTGAGAATCTACCTCGCATTTAGTTTCCTAATCTCAATAAGAAGTTGAGAATCTCATGGATGGTTGAGATATTTTCTCAAACCAAAATCCTAATTTGGCGGATCTTGAGAGATATTTCCTCCTTAAAATCCTTGAGGAGATATTTTCTCCTAAAATGCTTGAGATATTTTCTCCCTAAATATCTTGGAGTTCCCATTTTAGTGGATCTAGTGGTTGATCTTATCCATGGTGGTTAACCTTCCAAATCCTATATAATGATGCATTCCCATGGAGAACGAGAGGAATCTTGGAGATATCAAACTTATGATCATGGGATACATGCAAGGCTTGGACAAGGAGAGCTTGGAAGTTCATGCAGTTGACATCATTCATGGTCTGTGAGTTTTCCTTGTTCTCATTTAATATGCTTGACCTATTTCCTTCAGTATGTGGTTTTATGTGCTTGTTGTTACAACAGATTTTCACCCTATGCAATCTTGCATAGAGGCCTTTTTCCATTTCCTATCTATGGAGACTTATCATCCTTGTTTGTAAAATCAGAGCTAAAAATACATATTTTTCCACATCTATGCACATTGCCTACCTTCTCCTGACATGCATATGACAAGTTGCACCTAACAACCATGCATTGGGATTTGTTCCCAAAATGAAAAAATAGTGGGGCTTCCGTATTCTGACGAGGAAGATCCATGATCATGACCTTCCATATACTAGAAATGTTGAATCGGCCCTTCGGTTCCATTTGAAGGCTATAAATGGAGCCAGTCGAGCTATGGAAGAGGAGAAAAAGTTCAACTTTGAGAGCAAAGTTACTCTAGAAAAATTATTTACTTCATATTGAGTATGCATCCCTTGTCCTTTAAATTTTGAACACAATGTTCAACCCCATCTTCCCTTATTTATTGAGAACCTCATTGTTTCTCTTTTATGAGCTTGCTTTTGATTGTGGAGGATTAGTGGTGGAGGCCCAATGGAAGGAACTTAGTTTCTTGAGTTGAACCATGTCGACACAAAAGTCTATAACATTTTCACTTTTGTTGATCATATATTAATAGAAATATTATTTTTCTTGTCAATTGATATCTTGCAAATATTTGAATTATTATTTCCATGGTGTCATGTTTATTAATGGATTATGCTGACCAGAATGTGCTAATGTCATTTATTATCTGCATATGCTTTCTTTCCTTGGTTTTTGAGGACTAGTTGTGGGTATATTACTTTGGGTCAAGTGCTCAATGGTGGACTTCATCAGTGTCTAAGACGAGGTAGGCCTTGTTGATTAAGGTTGGTTGTCATTGATGTCAACCCTTGAAGAAAGACAGAGTAGCACAAAGGTTTGGGTAATGGACCCAATAGTGTTTGATGTAAATATGACTCATTATTTTTCATGGTTGATAAGAAGTAAATGGATGAACTCCAAAGTGAATCCCCTTAGCGGGTGAAATCGGCTCATAGGAAGATGCTTTTCGGAGTGAAAGAACCCATTCTTAATTGTGAGAACCAATGAGATGAAGGAAAGTGAACTGTCGGGAAAATATCCTAGATGGATAGTTCTTGTCATGTCATTTCAATTGGTATGTGGAACATCACACATAATTCCTCACAGTTAGAGTTATGGCCATGAGAAGTTGGAGACCCGAGGTTTGGGTATTAATGGACCCAAGTTTGTTTGATGATGGGTAACGGTATGAGTTGTGATATATTTTCCAAATAATACTATTCTATATGGATAATATTACATGTCAGCCACCATTTTTGTTAGTATGTAGAGCGTCACATAACTCTCCACGGTTTGAGATTTATGGCCTTTTGAATTTGGAGGACCCTCATATATATCATCTAGAAGCCCCAAAAGATCAAAGTAGTAAAGTGGTTTAAAGAGATTTTAAAAGGTAAATAATAAAGAGTGATGAGTGGGTGTATTATAATTTCAAAGTGAATACAAAATAAATTATTTCAATAATAATTTTAATGGAGAATTAGAAGTGGGCCCAACCTAAGAGAATAGAGAGTGGGACCAAAGCTAGAAGATGTTTTTAAGGAAACTGCTTGGAGAATATAAATGGGGCAAGGCTCTCTCCTCCGAAACACACTTGGCATATTGAATATCTATAGGTGTCTGGGTATACAAATGATATCTAAGCCGAGTGTGAGGGAAAGTGAAGAAAAAGGCCGAAATGCAAGGGAAGGATAAATTATTTTGATGGTGCTTTCTAGGTATGTTATTTTCAGGTCATCTCACACATTTTCGCTATCTTTGTAGAGATTTTAAAAGGTAAATAATAAAGTGAAGTGATGAGTGTATTATAATTCAAAGTGAATACAAAATAAATTATTTCAATAATAATTTTAATGGAGAAATTAGAAGTGGGCCCAACCCTAAAATAAGGAAAGTGGGGCCAAGCGACCTAGAAGATGTTTTTAAGGAAACTACTTGGAGAGTATAAATAAGAGGCAAGGCTCTCTCACTCGAAACACACTTGAGCATATTGAATATCTATAGGTGTCTGAGGTATACAAATGATATCTAAGCCGAAATTCTGAGGAAAGTGAAGAAAAAAAGGCCGAAATGCAAGGAAGGATAAATTATTTTGATGGTGCTTTCTAAGGTATGTTATTTTCAGGTCATCTCACCATTTTCGCTATAACTTTGTTTCTATAATGATTCAGATCCTGAAATTTCTATGCAAGTGAGAAAACATATCCAAGTATCTGTGGTTAAAAATTCAACTTGTGGGTCGTTGTATTTTGGGAGTTACACTCTGTGGAAAATAGGGTTTGTGGCCAATCCTGAAACTAGTCAAAATTAGGTGTTTCGAGTAAAAACGTCATAACTTCTTCATAACAGATCCAAATTCCGTGAGACCAATTGTGTTGGTTAGGGTACAGTCTGTAGTATGCTTTGTAATAATTTCAGATCATTTCATCAAATATTTTGTGTGGGACATGCTCTACAAGGTCGCTCTCTAGAATAAGCCAGAATTCAGCAAGGTATGTCATTTTTGCTATAACTCCTTTTCTGAGAGATTCCAAGTAGTGCCACTTGGAGGAATTACATAAAACACACTAAAGAAAATTTTGTATCAGTTTCAGATATTTATACATTACAGGTTCAAAGTTATGATTACTTCAAGTTAGGGTTGTTGACTAATCCAAAACTAGGCATGTGAGACTAAAGAAAAGTTTGATGAAAATGCTAGTCTTTTGTTTTTAAAGTTAAGGAAGGTTTGC
>SNQJ01S0158770.1:9437-31391 GCA_010110895.2 Picea sitchensis
ATAAAAAGGGTCCAGATCACTTGCGAGCAAGTGTCCTCAAAGAATAAGTGTCCTCAGTGCGCCAGAGCGGGATGTTACAATGGTGGAGACACTTCGTAGAAGAAGTGCGAAATGTCGTGAGCCATTGGATGAGAAGTAGCAGGAGCCACTGAAACCCTTTGGAGTGGGATTTCGGCATTTCGGAATTTCGGGGTTCGGCATTTCGTAAATCCCAATGACAAGGAGCTAGGGCACTTTGCATTGAAAACCCCAAAGTCACGAAATGTAACATGTCATTGGAGCAGGGTTGTGGTCATGGAGGAAGAAGCCTTTTCTGACTTCGACATTTCAGCATTTTGGGGTCCGAGAGGTTGAAGGACCATGAATCTTCTGTAGCCAGAATCACGGAATCGTGAATTCCGAAATCCTGAAAAAGTGGACCGTGGTCGGGTAGATTTCGACATTTTGGGGATTCAGACACCGAGGATTGGAAGGACAAAGAACAAGGGGAGCGCTTGCATCATGGTTTCCCGAATCATGAAAGTCGACAATGCTTTGTCGTTAAACCTTTTCAGCATTTCAGTATTTCAGGGATCGGGAAGCAAAGGAGGTGAGATTTTGGAGTCACTGCATTGTGAAATCCCAGTTCACGAAATCCCGAAACGATTTGAGCCCATTTCGACATTGAGCCATTTTGGGAATTCAGGGAATGGAGTGACCAAGGGTTGGGTCGCTGCATTTCAAACTTCTGGTTAATGAAATCCCAATACAGCCACAACGTCATGGTTGCGTGGAGGTGAAGCTCGCGCCTAGTTCTTGTTCTTACATGCATGGTTTCTGAAGGACCTGTGGATCGGATTCGTGGGGTTCTAGTGAGGGCCCGAAACAACTATTTCAGTTTTGTGGATTCGGAGAAGAATGATCCTGTGTGGATCTTGGCCCAAGGGTCGAGGGTCTGCATCAGTTTTGGTATCAGAGCCGGAATTCGCTTGTATCCTACAGGAGAAAGGAAGATGGGGATACTTTGAGGCGTAGAGTGAGCCATACGTTTGCTAGGAGGGAAGACAGAAATAGAAATATGGCTACTGAAGGCCATGAGCATGATGGAAGAGGAGACCACCAGTAGATGAGTAAAGAAGAGTTGGATAAAGACCTCGCTGAGATAAGGGAGAGGATGGAAGAGCTTGCACTGCGAGTGCAACAAAACGCAAAACCGCATTGGGTATATGAATGGCCTCTGAGGAGGAAAGCAAAGTGGCCAGTCAGGAAATTGTTGGCCAAAAGACAGCAAAGGATGTTGAGGAGATTGTTGAGGTATGTTGAAAGCCTCAAAGATGAAGAGGAGATGGTTCATATCTGTGAACCAGAGACTGGGAAGAATCTCAGCGATGAGGAAGGGAGATTGGTTACAGATCTCATAAACTTCCAGGAGGGATGGGATGAAGTTTTGAATTGCTAGGTGGGCAATGAAATGAGATCATTGGAGGATCTCATAGACTATCAGGAGGACATCCATGGAAATTCATATTTCCAGGAGGGCAATAGTATGATATTAGTTGAAGATCTCATAAACTACCAGGTGGGCAGAAGTGAATTTTTAAGTTGCCAGGTGGGCAATGGATAGAGATCAGCAGAAGGTCTCGCATACTGCCAAGGGAGAAGTGGTGAAAGTTCAGATTTCCAAGTGGGCAATGAGATGGGATCACTGGATCTCATGGACTGCCAGGTGGACAACAAAAAATTCTGAAATTGCCAGGTCGACAAGGGAAAAGAGATGAGACTGTCTGAAAGTCTCATGAACTTAGGGATGAGTTTGGATCAACGAGAGGAGCTAATAGAAAAGGATCAAAGGAATCTTCTGATGATTGGAGGGATAAAGGTATTCCTGACATATATCCCAGTTGAGGCCAAGAAAGATGTTGCGAGTGCAACAACAGCAGAAGGACAACTAGTTGTGACTGTCAAAGAGATGGAGCAGATATCAAAAGTTTCCCCAGGAAAATAACAGGAGCACACAGATAAGATGCTCACTCCATGGGAGATGGAGTTGGAGATGTTAGAGGATTGGTTGAACAATATAGAGCCAGTAAATGACTTCCATGAGAAGACAATCATGCAAATATTAGCAGAGGAGCATTCTGAGGAATCACTCAGAAATTTCTACCGGGGAGTTGAACAGATGATGAGTGTAATACCGAGGCATGCAGCAAAAGATGAAGGAGAATTCCAGTATGAGGAGCAGCTGGAGGAAGCTGGAATTCAACCAGAACAAGGTGAAATGGTAGAAGAAAATCTATCAAAGAAGATGACTAAACAACATATCAGTCAAGAAGATAAGACTACAGAGATGAATTTTGTAGCAGGATGGCAAGTTGAGACAATAGAGGAAGAAGATGGCATGAGAGATCTAGTTGATCTACCCATTTGTAGGGAAGAAGTGCAGCGCAACAGGATGCAAAAGGAGAGCCAGCCATGGGAGCAGCTGGACAGGAAAATTGAGGAGATCATAAGGCTCATGATCAGATCAACAAAAGCAGTCAGTAAAGGGAAGCTAAACAACAAGGGACTTTCCATAGCAACAGGGAAGCAGAAGCAACAATAACAGCGAGGAAATGGAGTGGATGGACAGCTCCAAAAAACTATTTGGGATCCAGGTTGACTTCAACAGCGGTGCTGGGAAGCTCATGAGTAGGAGCTCATGATTTTTGCAGCTGAGGAGTATGATGCAGGAGTATCACTCCACATCATCAAGTTCCATCCAACAAACACACCCAACACACATTCAATGGAAGGAGAGAGGCACAACCCTCTCATTTTTCAAATTTTTAAAATGTAATTAAATGACTGTTAGGCCGAAGATCCAAGCCGTGCCTTTGAGTAGGCTGTAGTTAGTGTCGCCTTTAATGGCTGGCGTGTTGATGGGGATCTAGATCCAATTTGGATTAGATGGCCTATTCAATGTAATTCATTGTAATTAATGAAGAGTTGGTGAGGATGGAGGGAAGCACTGGAGGAGCCCCCGTTTGTAAAAATAACCTTTGTATCTATAGGCAGTTAGTTGATAGAGAAGAAAAATAAAGAATAGGAAGAAGAGAAGAGCCGAGACTCTATTGCAGTCCGAGCTCGAACACATTGTAATCAAGCATTCCTTATTAATATAAACAGAGTAGATTTTCCTGCATGTTGTTGTCCACATGTTTATGAGTTCATGAATGAATGTATTTATGTGTTGATGATATGATGTAGATGTATGTTAGGTATGCATTTGCAGGGATAGATAGAATTTATTGTCTGTGAGTTCTTTGATCTCAGGTTTGGGTTCTTTGAGGCTTCATGCAAGGGGTTGCATGACAGAATACTGCGGGTTCTGTAAGCCAGTGCAAGGAGTGCACTTCTGAATTCTGTGGAATTTCAAACAAAGACATGCCAAGAGGGAAAACCAGAGGAAGTCATTAAATCAATGAAGAAGCCTCAAGGTTGTTGAACACCTTGAAGGAAGAACTGTGCAGAGGAGAGCATAGAGAGGGAAGAAGCATAATTGCTGAGAATTATGTAAAGGCTCTTCCAGGAGGGCATCGAGCGAGTGCAAGGAGTGCACAGGCGGGACTCTGTTTCAAGTTCAGGGAAGACAAAACATCTGAAGTTCTGTGGAAACTCTGCTAGGAGGGCATTGAGAAGTTGCATAGAGTGCATCGAGAAGAAATCTCTTTCGAGTTCTAAGATAAGAGAAGTGTCAAGGAGAGACACTTACAGAGTTATTGAATACTCTGTTAAGCACAGTGAGGAGGACTTGAAAAGAAGGTCATTAGGAGGACACCATATTTCCATTTGAGGACACAGAAGGGCGAGTCCACTAGAGGCTTGGGTAAATAAAGCTCAGGATGGATAACACAGTTGTGCGCAGGGACCCTGCAAGGAGTGCAGAGGTTGAGAAACCTTTTGAGGTTTCAGAGTGAACAAAGCTCAGGAGGGATAGAGTTCCTATAATGCAGGAAATATCCAAAGGAATTGACCTCGTAGAGGAAGAAAAGTTTGAGGCCTTTGAAACTTCAAAAAATCTCCCAAAGGGAGAGAGGAAGTTCTCAAGCTCAGGAGGGAGCACAGATTCCGTTAGTTCAGCTGGAGAGATGAGACCTGGACCATCAAATTTTACGTCCAGACAACATGAAGAGAAATAGATCTGGGTCATTAGATTTAGTGCAAAGGACTGATAGTCGTTGCATCTGGAGGAAGGCACATAGAGTTTAACCTCTGGGAGGTTGCGCAGGGGAAGAAATGAAATGGATGGTGGATACACTTCGTAGAAGAAATGTGAAATGTCGTGAGTCATTGGATGAGAAGCAGCAGGAGCCACTGAAACCCTTTGGAGTGGGATTTCGGCATTTCAACATTTCGGGGTTTGGCATTTTGGAAATCCCAATGACAAGGAGCTGGGGAACTTTGCATTGAAAACCCCGAAGTTGCGAAACACGGTGTGTCCTTGGAGCAGGGTTGTGTTCACGGAGGAAGCAGCCATTTCGGAGTTCGACATTTCAACATTTTGGGGTCCGGGAGGTTGAAGGACCAAGAACCGTCTGCAGCCGGAATCACGGAATCGTGAATTCCGAAATCCTGAAAAAATGGACCGTGGTCGAGTAGATTTCGACATTTCAAGGACTCGGACACCGGGGATTGGAAGGACAAAGAACAGGGGGAGCGCTTTCATCGCGGTTTCCCGAATCACGAAAGACGGTAGCAATTTGTCGTTAATCCTTTTCGGCATTTCGATATTTCGGGGATCGGGAATAAAAGGAGGCGAGATTTTGGAGTCACTGCATTGTGAACTCCCGGTTCACGAAATCCCGAAAATATCTAAGCCCATTTCGGCATTGAGCCATTTCGAGAATTCGGGGAATGGAGTGACCATGGGTTGGGTCACTTCATTTCAAACTCCCGGTTACTGAAATCCTGATACATCCACAACGTCGTGGTCCTGTGGAGGTGAAGCTCACACCTATTGCTTGCTCGCACAGGTGGGGTTTCTGAAGGACCTGTGGATCGTATTCGTGGGGTTCCAGTGAGGACCCAAAATAACTATTTTAGTTCTGTGGATTTAGAAAAGAACGATCTTGTGCGGATCTTGGCCCGAGGGTCAGGGGTCTACAACATAAGGTATCCATACTATACTCGCATCCAAGTGTTCTTGAAATTTTTCTCATAGGGAGATCTCTTTGGTTCCTACTAACTTGGCCAAAGGTCAGGTTAAGGACCGATGACTATCACAAGCCTTTAGATCATGGTCCGTTAAAGGATCATAACTCGAATACTGGTCAAATTGAAAGCTCGATGTCGTGTCAATATTGGTCCTACGACAACATGAATCGAACCATTACCTAAGACCTATCGCAGGGGGTATGAAAGCGACATTCCTCAAATGTGAAAGGAAATCCTTGTCAGGGTATTAAAAGCTCTGCAACCATCATTAAGGCAGTTTACTGGTCATACTGAAATCGCTTGGCTCTATGCTCGAAGTGTCATGCCGACCTTTCCCTGGTCACGTGGCTCACCTGTCCTTCGCACTATCCATAATTAATTCGAGGTGACAACACATCATTTATGTTTTGAGAGGGTTTAGGGTTTGTCATTCTGAGTTCTTTCTTTTCTTTGGAAAGGATCTATGTGTCGAGGGGGTTTAGAGGTGACAATTGTGGCCTTGGCGGTTGCCTCCATCCGATTATAGACAACATGTCTTACATTCCGGGTAAGGTCTTCTCTAAACTTCAAACATCAATACCCTGGTTATATTCAATAGGAATATTATAATTTTTGGAACAATTTGTCCGTGCCAAGTTATTGTTTTATGTTCTCCCTCGTTTTCTTCATGTGGAATTCTTCTTTTGTCAAACTTTCTTGCATTACATTCAGAGCCATCCTTAACCCTGTTGCAATGGCCTTTTCCTTGAGGTTGTCAACGATTCTCTTCTATTTACTACGAGGGACAGTTAACCCTACCTATCCAGGTTCGGGATATAGGGTTTCGTAACTCTTTGTCGTGAACCATAATTTATATCTGAGTATTCGTGAATCTAAGGGAAGTATTTATTCTGGGCTTAAATTACCAAAAACTTGGTTGGATCATTCTCTGCATTTACTTTATTCACCTAAGCGACTCTATGAAAAAGGGTTCGGGTAGACCAGACTCACAATCTAGGTACTACTGGTTTGAATGGGTTGAGTAAACTCTATTCCTCCTAAAACACACATTCTTGTTGTTCACCTACACAATGAAATTATGATTTGGTCGATTACTGTATTTCCATTATTAAAGAATATTGTGTAAAGAATTTTATTTTACTACAACTATATTATTCATTTTAAGAGATGAAACATATCATTAATGATGGGCCCTGTTTTGATGTGAGGGTACCCATCAGTATGTATTGTCTCCTTCACCCATGGCCCTATATGACTATCCATATGGAAACGTCAAGGAAAGGATCATGTGCCATAAGTTTAGAAGTTAAGTAAAGCATTGGTATGATGTAATTAAAGACATTTTCACTTAAATCATGTTCTTCTTACATTATCTTCATATAAGAGTTTATTAATCATCATATATGGTGGTTTCCTCCAGGTTTCCGTCTATCTGAAGGTTATGGTTGCTCACCTGTGTACTCGGTGTAAGAAGGTATATGAGTTCCCTTTCGTAACCCTTCAATAGTTAGAACCGTCGGCGTTGAAACTAAGATGTAGTCAATAGTATCGTTTCCCTCTGTTTTCCTATCGGCTTGGGAAGGGAAAGAATTTCCAAAGTAACTTAAACCTTTAGGCTACAATTATTATAATACAATAATTTATGTACAGGTTTTTTCTCGATATTTTGTTCAAAGTAAATTGACTATTTTAATCATTCACCATGCGGATTTCACCCTACCCCGAAATCTGAATACCAGGTCTATCTCGTTTGGAATGTTGGTACGAATTATAATAGACCATATCGTTTTGTTCCCTTTCGACCTTTCCTATGTTTAATGTCAATATGCCCTACTAGAAAGGAAATGTCGATATTCGTTTGGACTCAGGATGAATAGACATAATCATTTGCATTATATTACGATTTTGTCTTTATTCTATAACACTATACATATACATGTGAATCATTTGATGTTTATGCTATGTTGCGTATTCCTAATTCCAAACTGTCCACTGTTACGATCTCTGAGTGGATAGTTTCACATATGTGCTCATATTTAATGGGTTTTTTTGTAATTTACTCCATACTGTGTATATTCCTTCAATTGGGGTCCGTTTATTCAGTATGAAAGGAACGCAAGGATTAAAAGTTCTATCAGCCTATGATTTATGTTCATTGTAATTCATCTTAGAGTTTTTCATTCTTATGGATTATTTTACTATTGTATTATCTTATAAAGAAACAACAAATTATTTAGTTTAATTTGGTACTGTAATAAATTTTACAGAGGGTTTTTCAAGACCTTTCGATTTAGAAGTTCCTTTATACAAGAGGCAGTTGATCTCCTAGCGGCATAGTTATTTGTTCAAAATCCTGACAATAATTTTCTGTAATAAGTGGGATTCCTGTTGCAGTCATTAAATCTTTATATAACAAAACTACACACTGTAACTGTATCAATATTCATTACATATAGAGATATAAGTTGATGGAAATTACGTGTACAGACTTGCTCAAATTTCTACTTAAGTATAGAAAGATTTGCTTACTATTTCAGCTACAGAGGTAAAAGTACGCTTGTAATTAGATCTAATTCTTACTAGATCATTCATACATAAATAGCTCTATCCAAAATTTCAATTACAGGGATAAGCTTACACTTGTAGGTAGATATGTTCTTCCTTCAAGTTCATTCATATTTAAATTCTTCTTCCCAATAATTTTAACCACAGAATTAGACATACACCAAATATTTCAAGTTGTTGTGCATAGGCCATTCTGCCTAAAATTCTAGTCCAGAATGTCCCATTCCAGAAAATTTGGTCTTTGATTATAAACTCCATCCAACAAACAAATGTCCTACATTTGAATTATTTCATCTTAACCCAAACAAAGAATCATATTAGATATACAAAATCATTCAAAACAAAGAAGGGTAAGATTTAACATATCTGAATCCAATCCGCGGAAAGACAAAGGGAACATACATGTTCCCCCCAACCGTAGAATAGGGCAACCAAAATCACTTTCTCGATTCACACCCTAACTTGACCATGAATCCATGAGGGCGAACTTGGAAAACTCCTCCTCAACAATGTCCTTCAACTCTAGCAGATTCCTCTTGCCTCACACTCGATCAGTAGTGCTCAAAACAACAAGAAAGAAAATCAATAGTCTCTTTTTTCCAAACATACTTAGAAGCATCCTGCCTCCTCACATACACTATTTAACAAAATAATGTTTTTGGCTAGGTATTTCTTCCCCCCTTGGGAATATTCGCAGCTTCTAAATCCATGATTTTTAGGAGCTTCCCATGGCCAAATCTCTGATTTTCCACTTGTAATAGTCAGCCCAGAGGTAGTTCCAACATGTTCCCCACTCATGGAGTCATGGTCAGCTGATTTTAACATGGCTATTCCATTTGTCCTCCTGCAATCAATATAAAATATTGTGTTTTCATACAAGTCTCAAGTCAAATAGTTGGTTGGATCAAATCAGATCTCTGCCCAAGAATCATAATAATTAATTACAATTGTCAAATTCGAAATTCGGAATTTCCATAAATGGAAAAAAATTCCAAATTCGAATTTACTAAAAACGGAATAATTTCCAACAAATTTTAAATCTCAAAAATACTTTATTTTTTTGGGGATGTCACACCGTTGTTTGTATTGATCATAACACATTCGGTCCTTTCTAAAAACTTCTCTTAAAGTCTTGGTGTTGTCAAAATCGATTATTTCCTTATAGGACTATGGTAAGCATCTTAGGAACCACTGGTTTTTTACTTTGTCTTCCCAGATATAAGGCACAAACCTTAATAATTCCAGGAATTTGTTTATCAAGTCATCCATAATCATTTGATCGAGTTGTAGTTCATAAATATCTTTGGTATTTCTTTTATAGTAACTTTCAGATAAACAATTTTTGTTAAAGTATTTCTTGAAATCCGACCATTCCATTTGTTTTTCCTTTAGGCCCTTGGCCAAATCCAGGTCCTGCCACCATATACTTTCTTTTCCTTTCAGTTTATAGATGGTCATTCAGACCTTCATGCTGCTGGAGTAATTGTAGATCTGGAAATACTTTTTTATGTCTAGTAACCATGCTTCAGCGTCCTCCCGTGTCCTGGATTCTCCATCAAAGGTGGACAATTTTATTTTCTTAAACTCTCCCTCCAGGTGGTCCACATGTTTCCTCTTTCTTCATGTGGTTGTTTTATCTTTGGTTGATGGTGTGACTTTGGAAGAGTTGTTCTCATTTCCTTCTTCAGGACCAGAATTCTTGGATTCTCTTTTGCTGACCTCTTCTTCCTTGTTATTGTATTTTGGTCTCTTCTTTTTTACTATGCTACGCAACAATACTTCATTTATTTCCTGTTATTCTTTTTGTGCCTTTTTCAGTTTCTCATTGTCTGCCTTGAAATCTTACAATTCCACAATAAGGTTTCTTATGGTTTCCAGAACCTGGGTGGCATAACTTCCTTCACTGTTATGACCAGGCTCTCCACGATGCCCTTGCTCAGGATTCTCCTCAAGTATGATCTCCTCCTCATTCTGTGCTTCCATTATCACAAGAGAAATAAAAAAAATTGTTTGTAACAATAAGCATTTTTTTTAGTTTTTTCATCAAACATAAACGTATGTACGAAGAAAACATTTTTGGCCCTATTTAAGGTCCAAGTGTTGTAACCTTTTCTCTGATACCATATGTAATGTTCCCCAAATTTACCAATTTTTTTTTTTTCCTTAGGGACATTAAATCTTTTTTCTCTTCGAACAACTCGTTTTGAGTGACATACAGATATTGTAGGTGGGTAGTTGTTGTCACTATTAACTTTTGCAAGGTTTATGTTTCCACTTATTGATACAACTAACTTCCATTATAAAATATTTTATCTCTGATTTATATCATACTGCACCGTAATCATATATATAAAGGTCAAGGGTAGCTTTGCTAAATCCTAGCCTCTCAGATTACTAACATTTCTAAAATAATTATATAGGTTAGTAAAACCCCACTAATGTTATATTATCTCCATATATAAACATTGACACACACACACACACACACATATATATATATATATATATATATATATATATATATACGTATTAATGTTTATAATACTAAGTACCCTTAACATTATACCCATCCCTAGTATGAACATTTATCGTTTATATTTGTTAGAGCCTTAGTAATATAAAAACCCTCTCTATACATAGCATTAACATTGCTTATAATATAAAGGATCTATACGAATTTGGGTTCCAGCAAGGCATACACCTTTATCGAAAAAGTCACAAACCTTAAAATAATGGTGGCTTTATGTTTTGATTAACTGTCTAAGTAAAAGACCTCGTGGAACAAGATCGTGGTTAAAATTACAACCACTATTAACACAGTCTTACAGTTGGATGATGGTTGGGTATCATTGAGGGGCCCAACGCTAACAGTCATTATTCCCAAATTCGTTAACACTAAAGAAACCAGATGGTCACCCCTTAACTGAATGAGAGACTCGGCATGACAAATTTTTATATCAATCCCTAAATGAGTTGTCTTCCCTCGCAATAACTTAGTATGAAGTCGAATGAGGGATTTGTCAAACCTGAATTAAAACCTCTGTCCAATCTATTAATGGTGACCTGCAAGAGTACCTCTGGAGGGTTGTCGTCTGGCCAGTGTGTCCAATGAAAATATTTCCACCTCCCTCCTATCACATGGCAAGGTACAGGATTCATAACCCTCGCTATTACTTAGTTCCGAGAGGAGTCTCTAGGTTATTGTTTCACTTTCCTTCGTCTCTGTCTTTTTGCGAAAACGCTCCAGTGCTACCCTGCGATAAACGACTGGATGAACATGGATCAAATCATGTAGTTGGGATCATCATGGGCAGAAGAAAATGATAGGGAGACCATCATTTGGATGCTACCCTGAACCAGGTAACAACTCTCTGTCATTTTATTCTAAGCTCTCTACGATTTTGATTTACGTAGTGTGCACCAGTCACCATATTTCCTTCTTACACCAGTCACCACATTTCCTTCTTGCACCAGTCACCAGTTAAGTGTTCTTTAATATTATGTTTTTTTGTTTCTCCCTGTTATTCTCTATATTAGTTCTCCATTTACTTATACCTTACGATATAACTTTGGATCTCTACGAAATTTGTAGGAAATTAGGGTTTGTGTTATTAACCCAATAGGGAACTAGAAATATTACGGTATTTATCAAAGTCTCGTACTGTGGTTTTGAATCTCCATTATGCTTCGATAGAATTCCTAACCCTAGCTTGATTCTTCCATGGCTTTAAATATTGATACCTTCCTACCTATTTGTTAACCATCTGTAAAAGTCGTGGGTCTCTAAATCTATATTTCAATGGAAAATCTAGACTTCTAGTGTGTGATAGAAAAATAAGGGAATACCTTCCATATTCTGTCTGGGTATTTTCTACTTGAAAAAAAATGTCCTATGTATTAAACAAGTTATTTCATTATGTTCGGTAATGAGTAAATTACTAGCAATAGAATGTTACGATTTTTGTTCCTTTGAATGTTTACACAAGTGGTTTTTGTGGGAAAAATGCAATCCTTTTGTCCCCACTTATGAACTACTGGTTCCTGATTATGAGAATATACAATTTGGATCTTGTTATAATTTAAATCAATTCATGCCTGTATTAATATCACCATTTGATTCATGGACACGTTCTTTCTGGTTCATAAATATTCTTTGTGAAAATCATATTATACGATGTATAATCGCAAACCCTTTTCATGTGGATTGTTGTCATATTTATTCGTTAGTATATCAGGTATTTTGCAAACGTCTTGTTACCCTATGTATAAATACATTATTCATACTTGGACAGGGATCGTAACAACCATATGATGCCACTGTGTGTAATAATTAGGACTCTAACTTGATTCAAGTAATTGCTTATAAAATCTTTGTTCCTGTATTTCTGAGTTTGAAAAATTGACTATTACATTTCCTTTAGCATAAATAAAATATCAAAGGTAATATTACAAGGGGCGATAGACAACTCTATGGGACATGTATGGTCTTGTATGAATTAGTTAAATTATCGAAGTCTTACATGTTTGAGATTGTTTTTCTTTCTCAATTACATTCCATAATTAAGACTTTCAGTTACCAAACTAATGATGGGACCCATGTTTACTTTGTGAGGGTACCCATTAGACTTCTCTGGATCCACTCCTCCCTTTCGGACCTATGGACAATTTACTTAATGACACCGGTGGGAAATCAGTCATACCGAAATGTTAAGCTAAGTACTATTCCTGTAAATGAATCTTCAATAACTGTTTTGGTTGATTAACCCTTATTACTGTTTTACTAATTCGCGATCTTTCCCTTTTGCAGGACTTAATCATTCTAGTCACATGGATTCACGAGTTCACCTCACTCAAAAGGTATTCAAGTTCTGACTCTCAACATTTAAATCTAAGTTTCCAGGTTCTTTTCATAGCAGTACAAAGTTCCACATTAGTCTACTATCATTATGATATCTTTTGTACCAGGATTCCATAGATAACCTGGTTAATTGTATTTTAAATCCTTCATGGAATGAACATATTTTGACAGTTTTGAATAGGGGAGAAAAGTGTTTAAAAAATATGATTTCCGATTTAAACAGTATGATGGCATGCATTAAATATATTGGAAATTTACTTCTGGATTTGCTGTAAATAAAAGGAACTATATTTTTCTATGTCTTTTAAATAGACTTTTTAATAGAAAAGTATTGAATCACATGTAACTCAAGAACTCGACACAATGTCTTATGTATGTGGACACGTTAGATATTTTGTAAAGATCTATGTAAATAAACATACAATAATATCTATAAGTATATATATATTTATCTCTTATATGTGTTTTCTTTTAGAATTTTGTTTATCCTTTACAATAGGCCAATATCCCTCAAGCTAAATGTCTATACCTATATATAAGCATATATGGTAACATTTATGATTCCAAGCATTAATTATACATCATTTAAATTGACTGCATATCCTATGTATGCATATATTTTCATAATTCAACTTATTAACAACTAACATACACAATAGCTTGCTTACTTTACTAAAAGAATAAAATCAAGCTGTACAGGTTGAACCTACAATTCATTTTATTCTACCAGCTATTAATCAATAAAAACAATTCAACAAAACAATAAGTAGAGGTACTTATCTGAATAAAGTTTTGGGACAACAAATGGAACAACCAAGTTCCACCCAACCATACAAAAAAAAAACCAATCTACTTGCTCTGTTCACCCCCTATCCTAACCATGAATCCATGAGGGCGAACTCCAATGTTCCTCTTTATCTATAGTCCACTTTCAGATCAGAAATTCCCCTTGCCTTACACTTAGAAACAATGCTCATAACAAAAAGTGATATCCTTTCCCCAACATACTAAGCAACGTCATGCCTCCTCCCATATCCCGTATATGCCAAAGCATCTAGTGCCCAGGTCTTTTCCCCCCTTGGGAATTTTCGCATCTTTAGAAATCCTTGATTTCCACGGGTTTCCAATGGCCAAATTCCTCATTTTCCACTTGTAAAATTTATTCCTGAGGTAGTTCAAGACTGTTCCCCACTCATGGAGTCATTGTCAGCTGATTTCAACCTGGCTGTTCCATTTGTCCTTCAAAAATCAATACAAAAATATTTGTCTCTTCCAAGTGTCATATTCAAAGAGTTGGTTGGGCAAATCAAATAATTTCCCAACAGTCACAATAATTATTTACAATTAATCAAATTCCAAATTCAGAGTTACCATAAATGGAAATAATTTTCCAAATTCGAATTTGCAAAAAACGGAAATAAATTCCTAAGTGCATAAAGACTTTAATAATAATTTATTTCTGGGGATATTACATAATTCACTCTTTGTTAAATGCTCTGTTCATTGTACTCATCCTTATGTTATTTATTCTAAAGCTACAATTGAGAATTCATCTTTGTTTGATGCTCTCATTCGTAATGGGATTTTCTCTTTTCTATCTTGCCATCATCTAAATACTATTTATTGTTGAAGGATATGCTTACTTTTCCTCTGTTCCCTCAGGAGTAAATTAGATGTATTAATATTCATAGTATATCTCAGGATTTGACCCCATTTCCCAATGTTTTCTTCTCCTTGTTTTTCCTACCAACCCTTTTAAAATCCTAAACAAACATGACCTATTGCATAATCTGACCTCAGTGTACTCATTGCCAAATCGTTTTGAGTATTTTCAGTCTTTACATGTTGGAGAGATACCTCTCTGGTTGGAAGGGTCAGAATCCAACCTAAAGTTGGTTTGCAGGTTACCTCTATCATTTGTTTTATGATCCAAACAAATTTACAGAGTGCTAACATAATCCTTTAGGGTTTTAAAGATGTATTCGTAGAAGAGATACCTAAACTACCTCCAAGGAGAGAGATATAGTTATCTATCGATATACTACCTGGATTTTCCCTAGTATCAAAGTCACCTTATAGAATGAGTGTTGACAGATTAACATAACTGAAAATTCAGTTACAAGAACTGTTAGATAAAGAATACATCAGACCAAGTGTTTCACCTTGGGGAGTACCAGTTTTGTTTGTTAAAAAGAAAGATGGAACACTAAGAATCAACGATCTCTTTGACTAGGTTGGAGGAGCAAAAATATTCTCTAAACTAGACTTGAGATGTTGTTACCACCAAGTCAGGATAAAGGATGAAGATGTAAACAAAAAACATTGAAAACAAGTTACTGAAATTACAAATTTGTAGTGATTCCATTTGGACTAACTAATGCACCGACAACTTTTATATGTTTGATGAATAGTATATTCAACCAGTATTTGGATAATTTCTTGTTGATTTTTATCGAAGATATACTAATCTATTAAAAAAATGAAGAAGAACATGAATAAATTTTGAAAATAGTATTATATACTCTAAGAGAACTTGATTTTTATGCTAAGTTTGATAAATGTGATTTCTACCAAAAGAAGATACAATATTTAGGGGATGTGATATTAGAAGATGGTATTGCAATAGACCCCAAAACGATTAGAGCCATTATGGAGTGGCCTATTCCTAAAGACATAACATACATAAGGTCGTTTATGGGGATTACCGACTATTACCGAAGATTTATAGAAGGGTTTTCCAAAATCTCCTATCTGATTACATCACTGCAGAAAAAGGGAACAAAATTTAATTGATCTGAAAATTTCCAAGACAATTTTTATAAATTAAAAGGATTGTTAACTACAACACCAATACTCAAGGTAGCAGATCCAGATAAAGACTTTACAGTTTGTGTGGATGCAAGTAAAGAAGGATTAGGAGGAGTTCTAACATAACAAGGACACATCATCTGTTATGAATCACACAAATTGAAAGAACATGAACGAAACTACATAACTCACGATCTAGAATTAACATCTGTGATTCATGCATTGAAAATGTGGTGGAATTATTTAATGGGAAGAAAATTTATGTTACTAACAAATAATAGTGGTGTTAAACACTTATTTAGTCAGCATGATCTCAATGAAAGACAAGCGAGATGGTTGGCCTTTTTAAGTGAGTTCGACTTTGAAGTACGACACATCAAGGGAAAATAAAATAGATTTGAAGATGCACTAAGTAAAAGGACTAATGAACTATGTGAAGTAATTATCATCAAAGTTGAAAATGATATTGAAGATAGAATTAAATATGCAAGCATAAATGATGAAGAGTACATCAAAACAATAGGCCGATTGCAAAGAAATGAGGAAATATGAAAAGTACATACTTCAGTATAGATAAAAGTGGGTTGTTAAGGTTCAAAAACAAGTTATATGTGCCTAAATCTATTGAATTAAAGATGCTAATTCTTGATGAGATGCACAAAAAACCATATTTTGGTCATCCGGGATACCAGGAAATGATTACAGCCTTAAGAAAACAGTTTTATTCACCTAACATGAAAAATGAAAACATCTGAATACTTGTCTAAATGTTTACATTGTCAATAGGTAAAGGCTGAGCATCAACACCTGACAAGTCTATTAAAACCTCTGCACATACCCGAATGGAAGTGGTAAATCAATTCAATGGATTTCATCATAGGTTTTTTTAAGACTCAAAGACAAAATGATTTGATTATTGTAGTAATTCATCAGCTATGTAAGTCTACACATTTTATACCTGTGAAATCTACTTACAAAGTGATTAATATCGCTGAAATTTTTATGAAAGAAATATTTAGGTTTCATGGGATTCCTAAGATGGTGATTTCAGATAGAGATGTCAAATTCACAACCAAATTATGGAAATAATTGTTTGCAGGTTTAGACACTAATTTGAATTTTGACACAAGTTACCATCCACAAATGAATGGGAAAATAGAAGGAACGAATCAATTTATCGAAGACATGTTACAAATGTTTGTAAGGACAAAACCAACTAAGTGGGAAGAGTATCTACATTTAGTCGAATTCGCATACAATAATGGCTATCAAGCATCAACTAAGATGAGTCCCTTCGAAGTCTTATTTAGAAGGAAATGTAAAACCTCGATCAATTGGGATAATCTGGTTGACAGGATTATGGTTGGACCATAATTGATCCAAGAAATGGAAAGGATGGTAAAAAGGGTACAACAAAACTTGAAAGAGGCACAAGATCGGAAGAAACAATATGCATATATAAAAACAAGACATCAAGAATTCAAAATTGGAGAGCATGTATATCTCAAAGTTAAAGCAAGGATAAGCTCCCTTAAACTAGGAAGTTGTTCAAAGTTGGTGCCAAGATTTTGTGTTCCTTTCGAGATATTAACTCGAATAAGACCAATAGCATATCAACTAACCCTCCCTGCAAATTTAAAAGTTCATAATGTTTTTCATGTTTCACTACTAAAAATATATATTCATGATTCTACTCACATAATTGATTGGAACATGGTGCAAGTAGAACTAGAAGGCGAGTTCCGAGAAGAACCTTGATACATTCTGGACAAGAAAGAAACAGTACCTTGGAACAGATCCATCACCCAGGAAAAGGTGCAATGGAAGCACTTTAGGGCTAAGGAGGCTACTTGGAAAGTGGAAGAAGATATGCGAAAATCTTATCCAATTTTGTTCCAAGAGAAAATTTTAACACTGAGGACAATGTTATACTTAAGGGGGAGAGGATGTGATATCCTCGAATTATGCAAAAAATAAATTATTTCAAAGTTTTATTCTCAAAATAAATTTCCATTTTTGAAAATTCGAATTTTGGATTTTTGAAGTATGTAATTATTATTTTATGACAATTGGACAAAAGTTTGAATTGTCAGTTGTCCTCTTTTGATGGATACATGTATGAGACAAACATTTTTAATAAATTTAATGCTAGAGAACAGATGGAACAACCAAGTTACAAATAATTGACTATGACTCCATGAGTGGGGAGCAAGGTTGAGTTAACTCAGAGATGAATTTTACAAGTGTTATAATTTGAGTTATGTCACTAGTAGCCCCTAGAAATCATGGATTTATAAAGATGTGAATTTCCCCAAGGAGGAAAAAGGAATGTAAATACATAGGCATGGGATAAATACAACATATGTTGGAGGCAAGACCTTTCTTAGTATGTTGGGAAAGAGAAATTATTTGTTTTTATGAGCACACCTGGTGTTAGGAAAAAACAATTATGAACTGTTGTGAGAGACAGTGGATAAGGAGTGATGATCAGTTCGCCTTTATGGAGTCATGTTCAGTATAGGGAGTGATTAGAAAAAATAAAATATGTTTGTTCTATATCTATGGTTATTTGGAACATGGTTGTTCCACTTGTTTTCCCAGCATCGATTGTTTAGATATGTATCTTAACTATGTGCTTTCATTTCCTGAAGTGTTAGATGTGTTGAGTACATTTTTATGCTTCCTTTTTTCTCTATAAACCAAACTTTTGCTTCTATATCCATCCATTTTTCCTTCATTTCATTCCATATCTTCCATGAAACAACTTATGCAAGGTATATTTATCATTCTTTAGCTTAAGAATTGAGTTTTCTAAATTTTGGCATTAAAATTGAAAATTTATTAGAAATTACAGGATTTGACTAAATCCCGTAATAGCTCCGAGGTTCGTGTACTTGCAAGACACCTGGGAGAAATCTAAGACTTGGGTCATGTTCCCTGATGTACAAGGATGGATAATGAGCTATCATATTTGATATCTGAGCCTTCCAGATGTCCGGTCAACGCTGATCAAACAAGGCCACTTCAGCAGAAAATACCCTGTTTTAGCCCTAAATCATGGAGAATTTTGGATTTTCGTGGGATTTGGCCATATATTGTGGATCTGAAGTCGGCATTCGACCCTCTTAGGATATATTATGGATCTTATCATGATATTTATGAGACATATTAGCATTTTTAGTTTTGAAACTCTTGTGTAAATACTCTTAAGCATAGACTAGTATAACAACTTTTTGGGTGTGAATGAAGAAACTTTGGAATTTATACTCTTAAGATTAGTTCTGTGTTTTGTTCTTGTTAATTGCCTATGATATGATGATTTGAATGTTGTTGGAGCTCTTTCTTAGCTGAGACAACTCAAAGTGTACCAGTGAAGCATTGGAGGGCCCCCTTTTCCAAACTAGTACACTCTTTCTTTGAGTTCTTTTCAAGTAATTTTTTATACATGTTTTAGATCAGATATTTTTGTAGACGAGTTTCATTCATATCTTGATGTAGTTAGATTAATTTCATAGCTAATTCACATGATTAATGTTTTCAAGCCTTACTCATATTGTGAATGATTTCTTGAATAAGAATTCAATGTGTAGTTTGCCTTCAAGCATTAAGATAGTCACGAATGCTTTTTGAGTTATTTATACTTTCAGTACTTTTGATGATAGTTGCTAATGAATGAATGGTAGAATACAATGAATGCATCTCTTGAATAAGAGTTTTTTCCTTCTAGCATCTGATAGGTCTTAGAACTAGTTCGAACATCTCTTGAATGCTTACTGTTGATACTCTTTAAGAAAACAATTGTTGATTATTGTTATGAGATCTATGAATCAGACATCTGAATAGAAGCTTAGCATCTCTTCCATATTCAGCCTTTAGAATAGGTTTTGGTTTATCTCCATTAAAGATAAAAGCTATCTCTAAATCCATATACTTTGGATGTGCCTCTAAGTCTTACAAACACTGGATTGAAAATCATTTGTACTCTAATTTACATCAGTATATTTGGAGCCTAACATTTTCGCATTGTTTTCGGGGAGGCATATTTAGAGATAAAAAAACAAACAAACATATATATTCATAAAATAAAAAAAACACAGCATAGAATTGATTTTAAGTTATGTTTCTTTATGTCTAAACTTAGGGCTGATAAAGGCAGATTTTAAACCCCCCCGCCCAAAAAAAAAACTAATCCACCATCTGTAGGAGCAGGAACATATACAACTAAAAAATACGAATCTACTAGACCAACTGTTGGAAAAATCACTTTGGAAGAATTAGAAGAAAAACAACGTTCTGGACAAAGGTTAACTCTCATAGAAAGACAAGTTCTATTGGATCATGAAGTAAAGAAGAAAAAAACACAAACATAAATATCTGCGGTAGGAAATCAAAAAGAAAAGCAAACTATTTTCGAACAAATAGGACAACCTCTTTTTCCAACAGAAATATCTGACTGTACAACAGAAAATTGCTTTGCAATGTCAGAATCTAATAGACAAGAAAGGGAGAGAATGGAAAGGGAATTAGAAAGGAAAATAAATCAATAAAGAGGAAGGAAAGAACGAAAAGATAGAGAATCGCATCGAGAAGAGACAAGAGGAGGAGGAAATGATGAAGATGAGGAAGAAAAACATACTACATTTGCATTTCCTATAGTTGATACACCAACTCTTTTAGGAGATAACATAAAAATGAAAAATATTCCTCCCTCTGTTCTTCCAAATTTCTTTGGCTTGTCTACTGAAGATCCTGATGCTTTCATGTTTGAATTTGACATCGTTTGTAGAACATATGGATATACCAATGATGCTCAAAAACTTCGTTTATTTCCTGCAACTTTGAAAGGATATGCATTAAAATGGTTCATGGGGTTGGGAGAAGCAACCATAGTATACTGGGAAGACATGAAAACGAAATTTCTTGCTAAATATCATCCCTATTGTAAATCCAAAGACTCTAAAGAAGATATATTTAAAATGTCTCAAAGTGAAGATGAAAGCTTAGAAGAATATCTAGAAAAATTTCTTTATAATATGCACAAATCTAAGCAATCTAATCTTCCTTTGGATGTCATTCGTACTATCTTTTTGAAGGGAATTTCAGATGAAAATTTGGAGGCTCTTAATTTAATGGGGTAGGGGATATTTCTCACCTTCCTTTCCCAAGAATCGCTGAATTATGTAAGAAATATTCAAGGGGAAAAGCTAAAAGAGGACGAGGACAAAGAGATATTGTGACAAAGTCAACAAAATCAATTTCCAATGGTGTTACTAAATCAGAATTAGGGAATCTGTTTGAGAGATTTAAAACTGATATTATGAACACATTTGGTTCACAAATTGACACATTGAAAGCTAAACAGAAGCAAGAGGAACAAGATAAAGTATTATCCATCTATTGTCCTATATGTAGAAAAACACATGCACCGAGAGAATGTCCTTTAAATAGAATTCAAGTTTGTGGATTATGTATAGATAATCATGCCATTGATGATTGTCCAAGGTTAAAATAACTACAAGCTACTCACATAGAAGAAGGAAAAGGAATGAAATCTATTTATTACCTAGCACCAAGGAAGCCTTGGCAGCCACGTTTCACAGGTATGTCTCAAAAATTTTCTCCTCAATACTCTCAACAATTTCCTCAAAATTTTCAAACTCCTATTCAAAATTCATGGAATACACCCTTGCCTTGGCAAACTTGGCCTCCTCAGCAGAACCAAAACCAACCTCCTGAAGGTTGGTGAGGGTATTCTCAAGGAAATCAACCATACCAACAACCATACCAACAACCTTATCAACAGCCATACCAACCTTTTCCCTATCAACAATTCCAGCAGAATCAACCACAAAATTCATATTTTCAGTCATCACAACCTACACCTCAACTAACCCAACCACAACAACTCCAGCGACCATCTAACAAACCTCCACCCAGACCAACTCAATTACCATCTCAACCAATCTCCAATCCTAATAATAAAGTGGAAAAACCTATGTATAACATTGAAGAAGGACCATCATACTCAATCCTCCCTCTACAAAATATCCACTTAAGGTCTGGAAAAGTTCTACCAAAGGATTCTCCTGTTATCATAGAAAAACAAATCGAACAAGAGGAGATTCCTAGCACAGAAAATCTACCAATAGACAATCAAATCCAAAAGGGTAAAACATTAAATATCCAAACATCTCCTTTTCCAGAAATGTTGGTTAAGGAGAAATTACCAATCTCTCTTCCTGAGTTTGATGTCTTAGATGAATTAAGAAATGTCTATGTGAAAATTCCTTTATTGTAGGCTATTAAGGATATCCCAATCTATACAAAAGAAATTAAGGAATTATGTTCAAATAAAACCAACAAAATAAGGAAAGATCCACCAACAATTCATGTAATTGGAAATCTAGCAGGCCTAATGTCAAATACCATTTCAATCGAAAAATATGTTGACCCAGGAATTCCAATGGTAACCATAAAAATCAACAATTTTTTGATCTCTAAAACATTAGTTGACTTAGGAGCAGATATCAATGTGATGACATTAGAGACGA
>SNQJ01S0158771.1:0-21954 GCA_010110895.2 Picea sitchensis
TTGTGACAGGTTATTTGTATAGGTTTGGTGCATGGTTGATGCACTTGTTCATGGTATAGTTTGAGGTACAAGTTGGTGCATGGTTGATGCACTTGTTTATGGTACATGTTGATTATAGGTTGGTTGGTACAGGTTGGTGGATGGTTGATGCACTTGTTTATGGTACAGGCTGATTATAGGTTGAGGTACAGGTTGATGCATGGTTGATGCGTGGTTCATGTTATTGGTACAAGTTATTTGGTGTAGGTTGATTGGTACATGTTTACAATAGTATACATGATAGCGATAGCGTGACAGTGGTTCCATCATTCTACTTATACATTAGGGTGGTTGGACGGGGCAAGGAAAGGTGTTTGTAGCCACCTTCAAGTTGTAGCCGGAGAAAATAGGAGGTTGTAGCCTCCTTCTGGTTGTAGCCAGAGAATAGGGGAGTTGGAGCTTCCCTCAGGTTGTAGCCTGAGAAACTAGGGGGTTGGATCCTCCTTCTAGTTGCAGCTGGAAAAAAAAGGAAGTTGGTGCTTCCAATGAATGTAATGTTTTAAGACATTTAAGAAAAATCATTTTGTGGTTTTCTCCCGCTTTGGGTTTCCATGTAAAACACTGGTGTACTGTGTATGTGTATGATTTTTTATTTGTTCACTATTTATTTACCCTGTAGTTATTGGATGATAATGATACATTGATATAACACTTGGATTATATGGTTAAAAATGATTAAATTGCTCTATTATTGATTCACCCCCCCCCCTCAGTAATCCAACAGAAAGAAGAGACCTCACAACCCTCACATTCATCGATGATCTAGTCAATAAACGGGGTTGGAAATTTTTCTTTCAGGCAAGATTTGTTCAAATAATAGAAATCCATACATCCGCAAATCATGCCTTGCTTCTTTTTGACATGAACAAGGTTCTATACCCATTTCATCAATTGCACAGGGTAGATGAAACCAACTTTGAGGAGTTTCTCTACCTTAGCCTTTATCACCACTTCTTTTCGAGGATTGACCGGGTGAAGGTTCTGTTGGACCAGTTTGACATAAAGATAATTCATGATTTCATTTTCAACAATTCATGGTTCAATGCTTGGCATCTCCTCGTAATACCAGGCAAAAACATCACAAAATTCCTTAAAAAATTCGGTGTAAATTTGATTCTCTTTGGGGGATAAATCTTCTCCGACGAAGACATTATCCATGACATCAGGGGTTTTGGAGATATTGATAGGAATCATTGCAAAAATAATTTCCATGTTTCCCTCAATGTACACTCAATGTGTAGCCAAAGGGTTAATAGGGAAATGGGCATCTCCATTCATGGTCATAACAAAATCTCATGCCTCTATTCTCATGAGCTCAAGAAGAAAATAATATCTATGGTGAAGATCATCCCAAGGTTGGTCTGGACCAGTCATTTCCTCTAGAATCACCTCATTAGAGGGAAAGACTAAGTCCAAAGGGCCCTGAGTGGTGAGAGATTCTTGAGCCTAAATAGGCTCGAGAACTGGATCTATCTCATGTGGGGGGGGGCATATCAGGGTTGGTCGGGGCTTGATGGACAACACTGTACACAACCTCAACAACGGATAAGGGGATGACCATGCCAAGGTTCCCTACCCCTTCCATCGAAGTCGATGGGGAAGGTAAATTCCACGGGTCATGAAAGTATCTCATTTTGAAAGACGACACTTGAAAAATTGTAGCCTTCGGTTGGTTGGGGACCGTTGAAATAAACCTTACATCATTGGAAGGCAGCGGATAATTAAAAGTTCCTATTAACGATGGAAAAAATTTGGCACCTAAGTTTACAGTGATTGGCTATGGGTTATCGATCATTGGGACCGTGGATTCCCTCGATGAAGGGTCGGGACGAGAGAAGGACAACTGGTCGATGATTTTAATCTAGCCTTCATGTGGGAATCATAAGACCTAAAAAATGGTGGCTACAACCGTGTGCATTATGTAAGTCCAACTTCGTCCTAACAAAAGATTATAGTCGAGAGGTACATCGACTACTTCTACCTCGACACACAATTTTACCCTCCAACTGCATGGGAAAAGAAGGAATTATACCGTGTGGTATGAATGATCGACCGTCAAATGTCATAAGCAACTTGGGCGATGAAGACAACTTAGGTTGGCCAATGGTCCTCCAACATGCAAATGAAATCACAAAAATCGAGGCACCCTCATCAACCACCGTACAAAAAATGTTCCATGTCAATGATTTCATGGTGTATGCCACTACTATATGAAAGGCGACATGGTGAGGAAGACGAGGTTTATGGTCAGTAGGATAAAAAAATATCATTCATGAGTTACTGGGCTTTGCCGCTCCCAAGGTAGACAACAACACTTTTATCTGTGAGGGGAAACTCTGGAGAACCTCCAGAGCAGACATTGCACAAGGAATGTGTGACAGATCCTCCACAATGGAGTAATTCTGGGCAACCCTCACATTTGGGTTGTGAGAAGCCTTCTTGAACACACCTTTATGGATGCGAGTCATTTTTTCTCCAACTGTATTCTCAATTTGAAGAGGAGTAAATGGATTGGAGGCCTCTTTTCCCTTCTCAACGGATTCCGGTGTTCCGTAGTCAGGAGTCCTGGTTGATAAATGAGCTTCGATGTTCATCATGTAAATGTTTGTGGCCGTGTTGTTTGGATTAGATGTAGGGCGTCCTTGACTTCCCCTAGCTGTGCTTGTGGATGTGGAGGCTTGAGCCATATTTTTCCCTCGTGGAAAAGGGTTTGTCAACACAATAGTTTATTGTTGTGCCAAAATATTTTGGGCTTCCGCAAGTTGAGGGAATAGGTGAGTCAAGTGGTCATCCTTGCAAATATTACATGGAAAATTCACCTTTCTCTTTTCATTTTTTCGCTCGCCAACATTATTAGCAACCTTTTTATACCCCTTACCTTCTTGATTTTCTGTTTCTTCTTTCCCTTGGTCTATTGGTTAACCTTGGGAGTTTTTGATTGCACACTATGTACATCCGACATTTGGGTTACGGGGGAAACCAAACTAGGAGTTTGGTTGGCAACGGTCTTTTGAATATACAACTGTTGTAATAGATGAGACACCAGATCTGTGGACTTGATTTGTGTTGAGCCTAATCTTCCATTGGTGTGAGACCCATAATTTTGTTTGGCTTTGTCCAGAGTTGACTGTGGCACATCAAGTAATATATCATATAACATTCTGTACTGAGAGTAAATCAGTTCCAGCTGATGGGCTCTCATAATAGCCTCTTCTTCAGAAAAAACCTTGAAATTTTCTACATATTTGGACACATAAGGAACCAAATACTTTAAGAACCACTTGAGCAAGAATGCAGGAGGGACCTTGACTTTAATCAAACTCTTTCATTGCCACCATTCTTGGATGTGATCCGAGATATGGTTAGCTTTCGTCTGCTCGAAGTTGGCTAGCAAATCAATGTCGACATCATATCTGAATAGAAAATTGAAATGGTTCAAGAAAACCATAGACATGTCATTAAAGTAGGAATAATTTGATCTATCAAGCTCGATATAACATTTCTCTTCACCCCCTATAACAGTGCATTTAAACAAGAACAATTGAACAGAGTCATCCTTCAACGATTTTGATGAGCACCACAAGTGAAAAGTCATCACGTGATCACCTGGATATTCGCAAGGCTTTCCCTCAAAATTAGGGATGTCGGAAGGAAACTTAGTTGACATGGGGGGCCAACAAGGATCATGAAAAATCAGTTCATTTAAAAATATCGACATGTTTGGAAAATTTAGAGTTGCTAGAAAGGGTAGTATCGGTTGTAGAGTATTTACATGAAAAGAGGGGCCTAGATTTTGAATGGCACTAGGTTTCCAAGAAAAGTTGGACTACTGGGTAGGGTTTTGGTAGATTCCATGATGGCCCTATCCAGTGAAAGGGATTTTTTTTTTGATGTTGTATCGTCAGCTAATTTCTATAATTAGATTACATGGCTTGAGCAAGGATTGCTCCCTGTACAATGTTCCATGGACCTTGGATGGGGATGCCCCCAACCGACCCTCCTGGCATAGGTACTGAACCTTTCTCAGGGTTCCACATAGTGTGGGAGGGGTTTCCCCCGATCAACATCCCTTGGGAGGGAAACGATCCATGCCAAGGATCCTCAAGACTTTGTGAGGAGTAAATTCATTTCATCGTTGCCTTTGAAGGAATGAAACCTTGCGCAAGGCGTTGTTGACTAAAGAATGGGTTTCCCCCAGTCGAGAAAGAATACAAACTAAACACGTTATTTCCAAATGCAACAAACAAAGAAAACAACATTGAGCCCACCAAAGTTGTGTAGGGTGAAGGTCCCTGACTCCCTCCACTAATTAAACTATACTTGGTATTAGGCCTGATTGGCTGCTGAAACGCGCCATCGAGCGAAGGGGACGGAGGAGGTATGTGAACCCCACCATAAGGAATAACATTGAATGGGGCAATGGTTCCCACAGTGGATCCTTACAAGGGAGAATTAGAGATCCCTACCCCCAGACCAATGGTCTGTAGAGTAGAGTATGTAAGAATCAAGTTAGAGTCAAAACTAGGCATCCCATATGAGAAGGGATCTCTTGACTCATTCTGAATTAAGGGAACAATGGTGGAATCCGTCGAAGGAATCAAACCACTGCCCAAATTTGTGGGCGTAGGGACAACCGTGGTCCTGAAAGTCAGAGGTAGGGGAGGAGTTACAATGCCCCCTCCAACAACATCCATAATGGGAGTACGAGGATTCCCTAACAAAGTAGTAGAATTTTCTTCCATTGTCGCTCCTTGAATAAACTGGCGTTCAATAGAAGTCACCTTAGGAGGGAATATCTAAATTAGAAGTGACACTGATAAGTCGGTGATTAGAGGATTTGCTGTTCTGAAACCTTTGGTCTCAAGGTCATAAATAATGGATTCCTCCGGAGTAGGAAAGTATTATCTCGAAGATGGATCAGGTACAATTTCCTGCAGCTTGATAGCTTTGAACGATCCTTCTTGAGCTAGACTATGCCTCAATGGTGGAAAAGGTGGCTCCAAAGTAACTGGTGACATGCCCTAAAGCCTACACGAATGATGAAGTTGTTGATATTCCACTTTGTGAAATGATCAACTGACACTGTAAGGTTTAGATAGCGTGAATCACAGAGCACACACTAAAAGTTCCTAAAGCTAAATCAAGCAGACAACTAACTAGTGGGAAGGAGAGTTACGCCAATCAACACTAGAGCAACTTACTGGTGCAAGTGAAACTCGAATAAAAAATCACCCTCCGGGTATACTTAGCAAAGCACGATACAACATCCACCGTAGGTACCGCAGTATACCCTCGACGTCACCTATGTAAGTCCATAAAAATAGGCATCTAGGTTGCCAGCTTGCAATCAGTCACCAGACGGGTACAATCGATAGTCGGGTTGATCATAATAAAAAGGATAACAAAGTTTGAATCCCTTCAAGGGTACCGAAGGTAATTGGTTTGGAAGATAAATGAGGATCTCAAACAGATTCAAGGTCCATGAGGCTCTGTAGTCAAATGCAATCAACGTGATTCCCAAGAAAGAACCTCAATATACAATCCCCACTATGTTCGGTCTGACTTTGGAGGGGTTATCTCCTCTACCTTTCCTTACACAACCTCGTGTTTAGCCCTTGTGTTAGAGGGTGGTCCCGACTAACTCTTATGACGATGGAATTTAGAAACTCCCCACCATAGACCCCAATGTTTGTTTATATGGCCTTGAAGAGTTTCCTCTTCACACCTATTTCAAGGCCCTAAAAGCCTAAACTAGTTGGTGAACCCTACAAAAAAAAAGTCTAAAATATTTTAAGTTAAGCGTTGATTTTATGGGCTTGATTTACTCACAGAATATGAGCGTGCAACTTGTGGTGCTTGGAAGAGATGAAAAAGAATAAAACTTTAGAGCATTTATATGAAAAATCAAACTAGATACTTCAAATTTAAAGCAAAAGATGTTAAATCTTTGTGAATGTCAACTTTTCAAAGGAATGTTCCAAGATCTTATAACGAAAGTTTCCTAAAATGGTTTTTTCATTTCACGATGAAAAACTACTTAAACTTCTAGGAAAACAAGATTGAACTTTGAAACTGAAACTCTTTTCTTTTGCAAACAGACAACCTTTACTACACTACCAAACTAGGTGCATAACTACATGCAACAAATTGTTTTTGATTTTTTTTGAAATTCTTAAACAAGAAAAATAAAAGTAAAAGATTATTTTTTGTTTTTAAAAGAATAAAATAGGATAAAGAGAAAACATAACCCAAGATTAACATAGAACCTAGGCCAACTACATAAATGTAGGGATTCAAAATAACCTAGAGGAGTATCTAAAACTTGAAAGCTGACTCTAAACCTCTAAGGCAAACAAAAAAGATCAAGAAACAATTTAAAACCGAATATTTAACCCAACTTAAGACCACTAACATAGACCCTATAAAGTCCAAGAAAGGCCTGAGAATCCCAAGGATTCTATCAGGAAAGAGAAAACTTCTCTTTAAAAAAAAAAACCCATCAAGACACAAAGATGCGAGCTGTTTCACCAACAAACTGCGTATGTACGCGGGTTGTCTACTGTGTAGACTATGTATGTACGTGGGCTGAGCCAAAGCAGGGCGCGTAAACCTCTGAGATTTTTCAAAAAGAAAAATACTTAGCAGACTGATTGGGTAGGGAAAGTTAGTAGGCACCTAGAAGGTGACCAGAGACCCTAAATTGAATCAATAAACCTGAAAACTCAAAAGGAAATTGAAAAAAACCAATTTAAACAAAAAAAACCTCCCACTAAGACCTTAGAGAGGTTCCCTAATGGAGTCGCCAATTCTGCTAGCAGGGAAAATCCCCCTATTACTATACTGGGTTGGAATATAGGCAGAGCATTGACTTCCCTTAAAAGACGGTCCTAATCCTAAAATTCCTCAAACTATCTGAACCAAAAGACAAAAGAGAAGAAGGAATATTGGTAAGTGTACCTTAGGCCTTAACGTCCGATGTAGACTTCCTTCAATTTTGTAGCTTCCCAAGCTACGGGTCTCCTCCCAAAGATGAACTGTGAAAACACTTAGACAAACAATGCTACAAATATACAAACTCTACTTATCAATGTTAGCATTTAGATATAAACATAGATGCATTTAATCAACAAAGATGCAATGCATTGGGATAGGAAAATAACTATTTTATTCAAACTAAAGATTAAAAGATTACAACCTTCTCATCGACAGACACAAACTAGGTCCGAGCTCCTCTTACTGCTACTCTAAGTTCATCATTTCCATGATTCCTCTTGCAGTCAACTAATCTCTTTGGGAAAAGGGAAGGGATTGCATAAAGAGAAAGGACTGAAGGGGAATGCTGAGGCCAAATCTCAGAAAGGGCTACAAAACTTGGGCTAGAAGGGGAAGGGAATTTGGAAAAGTTTCTTTGTTCTCTTTCTTGATGTTGGAATGAGACCCCAAGACTTATTTTTATATGACACAAATATGGTTATTCGGTTTGGGGAAGGGCTACAATGGGTAAAATAGTTGGGAAACCCTCGATAGCCCGTAAACTCCACTGAATTCCTTACAACTTTTTATTTTTTGCAACTTTTGGAGGTAAACGCAAGTTGTCTAGCATGCATCCTGCGTATGTACATGAGCTATCTAGTATGCAACATGCATGTGTACACGAGAATTAGTGCAACAGGGTGCGTACATGCTCCAAAACATGGTTTTTTAAGAGAGATTGTCAACAGTAATTTGGAAAATGGTGTAAGTAAAAAGGCTAATGCCATGTATGCATAGGTAGGTCATTTTAGGGATATAACAATTTTTGAGTGCATGACAAGATTTTTAGACAGGTTTATTCCACTGATATTGTCATAGCTAAGAAGAATAGGATGATTATATTTTACTTATAAGTTTTCTAGAGCTTGTTTCATCCAAATTACTTGAGTGAAATAGGAGGTAGAAACAATATATTCAACTTCTTCTATAGATAGTGATATGGAGGGTTGATTTTTACTTAGCCATGACACAAGAATTTTCTTAGAAAAAATGCACCTCCACTAGTGCTCTTTCTATCATCAATACTTCCTTCCCAATCTACATCAATATATGCAGTTAATGTGAATTATGTTGTTTTTGGATACCACAAACCAAAATCCAAGGTGCCTTTGAGATATTTAAAAACACTTCTAACTATCTTCGAGTATCTTTAGGTGCAGATTGAAATCTGGCCATTAATCCTACAACTTGTATGATATCTGGTCTTGTTGTTGTTACATATAATAGGCTACTAATCATTGCTATATACATGGTTTGGTCTACATTTAGTGATTCATCATCTTTGCTTAGTTTTCATCCTATAATAATAGGAGTTCTCATAGGTTTCCAATCTTCCATTTGAAATTTCTTCAACATTTCTTTAATGTATTTGGTCTAAGATATGAATATGCCTTTTTCTGATTGTGAAACTTGTAATCCTAGAAAGAATGTCAGTGCACCAAGCATTGACATATCGATTTTTTTTTGCATTTTTGTAGCAAATTGCTTGCTTAGAGGATTTAGATTACTTCCAAATATGATATCATCCACATATACTACAACAATAATGATATTCCGATTTTCAATTTTAATATAAAGATTGCTGTTAGTGGCTCATTTTTTGTATCCTTACTGCTATAGATGATTATCAAGTCTTGGAAACCATTCCTTGGGAGCTTGTCTGAGACCATACAATGCTTTCTTTAATTTGAAGACATAATATTTATTTTATGATAATATAAATCCCGCAGGTTGTGTTGAGGGACCTGAGATCCCTTTAACTCAACATCAGGAACCAAACCCGCTTAAGAGGCCCAATTATACTCATAAGTGTTTGATGAGTGGTATGGTTCTCCAACTTCGTGATTTGGCTGGAATTGTTGATGGGATTTAATTGTGATTGACAGATTCGCGGATTTTAATGGAATTGTTGATGGGATTTAATTGTGATTGAAATATATGTCTTTTCTGTTTAGCCTTTCCTCAGGCTATGTATTTCTCTTTTGTTTATTTTCTATTTTACAAATAAAAGAAAAATAGAGCTTTTAAACTAGATGACATAGGGAAGCTAAATATGTGTTGGGGGAAGGCTGGGTTGCATGATAAAGTTTATACCTTAGCATGTAGATGAAGAAGATATAAACTACTTCAAACTAGCATTACTACCATTTTTATTAGTATACATTCAATATTGTTCCTGAGATAACAATTACAAAAAAGAAAAATATACATGACAAGAAGTTAGCTTAAGAAAAAGTAATTTTCAATGCTCTATTATCAATCACATGTTAACATAATTGATTTCTATTCATCAACTAGAATGAAAGAATTGTTGCAGCATTATAAAATAACTTTAAAAACATATATAATAATTTTACTCAATGCAACATCAAAATATTGAACTCAAGATAGGATAATCCCTCTTTGTCCAACTACAACAATTCTTAGATGAAAGTAAAGGTTCCTTGGTCTCTAAAACACAAATTCTTAATTAAAATAACTTGCACATAAATAGTTCTCTTAAAAAACCTTAAAGTATTTTCTCCAAACTCTACCCTTCTAACATACAAAATATGCTTATTTATCATAGATGTGGATGCCCTCGACCAGTGTGGAACTGAGGCTTCACTCTACACATCGGTTGGAAAACAACTTATTAACTTAACTTAAAACACACCGCTCGCATTATGTTAATGAATACTACTTAACTTAATTTAACAAAAGGAGTGGTTCCCTTATCACACAAAAAATACCACTTATTATGTCCGAATTTTAAAAGAGTTTTTCAATTGAACAATTAAAACTGCTACTATCATTGAAGCTAGATTGATGCTAGGTGAACTCTAGATTTGGTAGGAAATGATCGAGGAAATAACCGTGATTCTATATTGAGCATTGGTACAACGCTACTGCTGAGGCCACTAGGAGATAGCGTTAGGTGTTGGTGCATTTTTCCTCCTTCACCATTATCCCCTCCGAGGAAAGAATCAAGTCATCCGGCATTTTTCAGAGTCCGGGATATTGTTTATGCAGCCTAGACGCAGTAGTTTCTCCACTCTTCTTACTTCCTTTTAAACATTTCCAAATGTGCAATAAATGTGGGTGAGCCAATTCATAAATATGGCATTCGAGGGCTTTGGAGCATAGAATATTCATATCTCCCAGAGGCCCAGACTCCGTGAAATACTTGCTGGATCTATCATTGTTGTCATTGATGCCAACCCTAGTCATGGTTTTGGACCGCAAGATTGATGAAGGTATTTGGAAATGTGTGAAGGAAAATGCACATGATATAACACCCATGGATGGATAGTATACATCATCTTTTTTCCAGTGGTATGTGGCACAGCATGTGGATCTCTCAAGTGGTTGAGGAGAAATGGAATTTTGAAGATGACAAAGTGAATTAAAGAAGGAAGTACATGGTGGCCCCTAAAGATAATTAAAGAAAAGAATTACAAATTAAGAAAGTGTCAGCTCTAATTCTAATGTTAAAAGGAAGTGACATAAATGGTATAAATAAACATCAATATACATCTTATTTGATACAAGTGGAATTTCATAGGAAATAAGAAGTAAAAGAAGGTCGGATTTCAAGGGAGGATGAAGTCTTTGGTGATGTGTCTTGCTGTATGTTATTTTCAAGTCATCTACCATTTTTGCTTATATTTTTCTCTAGAACGATTCAGATGGTGAAATCACATGGTATTGAGAAGACATATCAGGTATCTCCGTACAAATTTCAGCTCTGATTCTCTATAATCATGGAGATACACTCAGGGAAGATAGGGTTTGTGACCAAATTCCGAAGCTAGTAAATAAATAGGTGTTCCGGCAAAACAACATAAATTCTTTCATAAAAATCCAAATGAAGTGGGACTACTCTATTGCAAAGAGTACTGACTTTAGTTTCTGTGTGTGAGTTTCGCACTGATGTTAAATATTGATGGGGAATGTCATGACAAGCTATCTTCAATAGACCAGAATTGAATAAAGCCCACTATCTCTTTCTATAACCTCTTTTGGGAGGATTCAAGGAGTGAAAACAGAGGAGTTTCAGATAATACATTGAGTAATACATCTATAGGATCAAAGTACTCCAAGAATTGAAGAATTGTAGAAATTGAAGAAGTCTCGTGAAGCATTATCAGTCTCTATGTGATGATTGGTTGATGGTGATGATTTAATGTAAAGTTTTATTATCTCTCATATATTCTTGGGTGGAAGGTATAAGCAAGGATGGAGAGTTCAACCTCTCTTGATATTGGAGGATTGTATCTTCCTCTTGGAGGTTTATCCCTCCTCTACATTTGGAAGTCAGAGCTACCTTTGGAAGTCATTACTCCCTGAACAAAAACTATTGATTATTTCATATTGTGCATGGTGTATTGTATGTATTGCGTAACTCTTATACTATTGTTCATTGCTCATTGATATAATTGAATGGTTTAAGCATAAGTTGAAAAGGTTTTTAAATTTTACTTGATATTGATTCACCCTCCTCAAGATCAACACTGGTATCGAGCTAGTTACTTCCTTCAAGATGCCTTTAACCATCAGCTGAAGATCCTAAGAAGAAATGCAATACAAAATTCAAATGGGATTCCACCATTTGATGGAAGCAATTGAATACTGGAAAAATAGAAACTTACTTGAAAATCCTTTGCAGTATTTGGTTTCTTCAAGATACAATGCTTGAAGAAACCAAAGACTCCAGCCTCGTATGGAAGCAAAAGGAACAACAAATTAGCAAAAGATACCATCCTAGATGGATTAAAAGATTCAAAGTGAAATCTAAGGTGGGATAATTTGCATCATCAAAAGAGCTTTGGACAAGCTACAAGACCTTTATATAAGGAAGACAGAAGAAGAAGAAGAAGAAGAAGAAGGTATAGAAGCGTAAGAAGAAGTTGAAGCAAATTACAACATCTCGATTTCAAAGAAGAAAATAGATATCAGTTCTTTTGCTTTAATTCAGAAGGGTATCATGTTGAATTTGAATGTCCTCATCTAAAGTTTGAAAGAGAAATGACATCAAGAAGAAAATTCCAATGAAGAAGAAGAAAATCATGAAGAAAAAATTATTCAACAAGAATATGAGAATTTAAAAATTGAAGAAGAGATTGAAAATAGTAAGCCTAAAAGACACTAAAGAAAACTAAGAAGTGAATTATTAGTTGTGAAAAGATAATTGTAATCTTGAAGAAACAATTAGAAGAATTTTAAAAACTAAGAGAAGAAACCATTTCCTTGAAAACTCTACTGAAGAAGAAAGAAGAATATGAGAAGTAAGGAATGTCCAAACGACGGCTGAAAGAAGAAGATTGTGAGAAATTGAACAAGAAGTTGTCTCATTGAGGAAGAGCTTAAGAAACTCTCTAAGTGCCAAAAGACTTAACACATCTTGTATGCAAGGGTGAAACTTCACAAGAAGATGCCAATAACAACAAGAAGGTTGAAGAAAGAGCTACATGCATTGTAGCTGATAAGAAGTGGACCAGGATACCGTAAAGAATGAATGATTACAAAGAGATGAATATTCAATAAGACCTCCCTACCTTCAGGAATCAAAGAAGCTTCCATCAATATGAAGGAAACTACAAAGAGTAGATCATGAACTTATATGGACTAAATCACAAAGAAGCCCACTTACCCACAGCATCAAAATTTCTTTTCTTGGTCATTGTTATACTTGCAAAAATTTTGGACATAAGGCAATTAATTGCATAATCAATGAAAGGAAACATTACATACGCAAGAAACATGAATGGTGTAAATAGAAGATATGAAAATAGTCATGGATTTGTCAATAGAAGTTATAATTCATTTTCCATTGATGGACAAAAATATTGCATGCTACAAATGTAATTATCTTGGTCACAAAGCACGAGATTGCGGATATATGAATGAAGATATCCCTATGCCAACCATAGTATGGTGAAGGAAAGAGATCTCCAAACAATGAAGATTGTCTAATAGCATTGATCATGAAGAATGTAAAGAAGAAGATGAATGGTACATAGACAAGGGATGCTCTTCACACATGACCGTGGATCAAGACAAATTCATCATCTTGAAGAGAAAGGGTGGCAATGTTGCATTTGAGATGAATCATCTCGACAAAATACTCGGAGAAGGTGTAGTAGGATATTGGAAGAAAAAATGTAAAAGCAAGATTGTTCTATTGGTTGAAGACTTGAATCATAATCTGTTTCCAATAATGTTAGTAAAATGTGTGATCATGATACCTTACTGCTTTGATCTTGAAATGTAAAATCGAGAAAATAATCAGAAGATTGGTTGCATTCCAATAAGAAGATCAACAAGACATACATCCTAGACATGAAGAAGAGAAAATATAGAAGCCACAAAAGGATTCCAAGGAAGAAAAGTCCCAAAGACCAAAAATAAGGATGAAGTATTATTGATGCCACATGTTTAGGGGAGCAACCAAAGAAGAAGGTTACCTTTTGCCATTAAACCTGTGAGGCTTCTCATACCTTTGCCATTGATTTCAAAGGGGAGAGAATTGGGATCATGATGATAGGAGGTGAGTGTTTCCATCAACGACAAAGGGGAGATTGTTGAAGATTGGTTGTTGTCATTGATGTCAACCCTAGTCATGGCTTTTGACCAAGAAGATTGATGAAGGTATTTGGAAATGAAGGAAAATGCACATGCAGATATAACACCCATGGATGTATAATATACATGATTTTGTTTCCGGTGGTATGTGGGACGCCACGTGGATCCTCATGGTTGAGGAGAATGAATTTTGAAGATGACAAAGTGAATTGAAGAAGGAAGTACATGTAGGCCCGAAGATAATTAAAGAAAGAATTACAAAATAAGAAAGTGTCAGCCTGACTCCACGTTATGCTGAAGTGACATAAATGGTATAATAAACATCATTATACATTCATTTGATACAAGGAATTTCAGAGGAAATAAGAAGTAAAGAAGGATGGATTTCAAGGATGATGAAGTCTTTTGGTGATGTAGTTCTAAGGTATGTTATTTTCGTGTCATCTTTCCATTTTGCTATAAAGTTTTTCTAGAACGATGAAGATGGTGAAATCTATATGGTATTGAGAAGACATATCAGTGGTACCTCCGTAAAAGTTTCATCTCTTTATTCACTATAATCATGGATATACACTTGTGGAAGATATAGGGTTTGTGACCAAATTCCTAAGCTAGTCTCAAACATGTGTTCTCAGTAAAACAATCATAAATTATTCATATAGAATCCAAATGAAGTGGGACGACTTCCATTGGAAAAAGTACGAACTTTACTTTCTTGTGTGAGAGTTTCATAACCGAATGTTATGATATTGAACGCTACGTTGTACAAGTTGGGTCTTCTCTCTCAATAGACCAAAATTGAATAAAGTCTACCATTCTTCTATAAATCTTGGGGAGGATTCAATGAGGAAAATTGGAGGAGTTTCGTGAGAATACATTGAGTAATATTATCTACAGGATCAGAAAGTACTCCAAGAATTGAAGAATTGCAGAAATTGAAGAAAGTCTCAAGGAAGCATTATCAAGTTCTATGTGACGATTATTGATTGTGACGATTTAATGTAAAGTTTTATTATCTCTCATTCTTGGGTAAAGGAAGGGGAAAGGATGGAGAGTTCAACTCTCTCTTTATATTGAGGATTAGATCTTCCTCTTGGAGGTTTATCCTCCTCTACATTTGGAAGCTATAGCTACCTTTGAAAGTCATTACTTCCTCGAATAAAACTATTGATTATTTCTCATATATTGTGCATGGTGTATTGTGGTGTATTGGTGTAAATTCTTATACTATTGTTCATTACTCATTGGATATAATTGAATGGTTTAAGTATAAGTTGAAAAAGGTTTTTAAATTTTACTTGATACTGATTCACCCCCCTCTCAGTATCAACATCATTAACCACCACTTATTGCTAATTAACTCGAGATTTATCCTTGAAAATTTGGTGTTTCAACACTTCAACAATCCGGGGGTTCGAGAGCTGTGAATGCTGAGTTTGAGAATATCCTAGAGTTACAATGCTGTGAAGTGACCTGGTAGTTAGGGACCCACTTCGGCTGTTTAGGGCTCCGACACTTCAAAGGTTCGAAGAACTATGCTCGCTTTGAGTATAAATTCCCCAGAGTGCTAAACTCTCGGAGTGACGTGGTGGCTTGAAGTCATATCGTTGACGTGTCACAGGAAGAAGGTTGACACATGCCACTTGAAATAATACAGATGACGAATCCAAATATGATTGAAATGAGTGCCAAATTTCATGATAGGAAAGTGCCATGCATCATGATAGAAGAGTTCCATGCGTAGCTGGCTTTTCGGGGTTCGATATTTCTTGAATGCAAAGTCTGGATACCTCCAGGAGGGATGAACTCACCAAGTGATTAGCCATTTCTTATCACTAATTAACCCAGGATTAAGATATTTTTAACATTTAAATATTTCGAGACTTTGGGGGTTTCAGGGCTTCGGAGGTCTACATTTGCTGTGAATTGAAATCCCCTAGACTGATAATCTCCTGGAGCTGACATGTCAACATGATGCCACTATTGATAACGTGTCTACATGAAAGAGGGTGACACATGTCAACATGAAATCACTATTGCTAACGTGTCTACATGACAGAGGGTGACATAACCCAAATGACCTGAAATGAGTGCCATGTGTCAACACCAATGGATTCCACGTGGCTTCGGTATTTCGACATTCAGGAGTTTTTGACAAAGATGAGATTGGATGTTTCGACATTAAAGAGTTGTAGAATGAAGTTTGTGTTACTCTATGATTAAACCTCGTGCATTTCTAGAACCCAGAATGTGCGAGAGCTATTGATCTGATCGACTTGTTGGATCTTTACCGTTGAAAATTTACCCTGTCTGTTTTCACAATCTAGGCTCGAAAATTACTGCTCTGAATTGTTGCGTTTTGTTCACGAGCATTCCTTGTGCATACAAAAAGGCTTGGTTGACCTATTGTGATCTCAAGCAATGGTAAGTATGATGACATGTATTCTGAACCAAATCACAACATGTAATTATCCTTCAAGAAAAAAAGAAACAAAATGTGCAAAGACTCAATCAAGAAAGAAAACGATAGAAACCAAGTCATATAGAGAGGGAAATTGACTCAACCAACCAAAAGGGGAATGATTTTCAAGAAGGAATAGGAAAAATGAGGCAGGAGGGGCAGGGGTGCTAACTTAGGTCTCAACATTGGGGATAAGAAGAATAGTGGATCGACCAGGGTTGTTGGCCTCAATGAGGAAAGGTTCGAACTAAAAACAAGAGTTCAATGCCCAAGAAATCAACCGATAATTAATGAGTTTATCAACGTCGTCGAATTATATTTGACATTATTTCATTGGTAGAGGAAAAAAGTTCTGATGCAGACCCAAAACTGCCCCACGGTGCTGACATGGAGGTGCTTACATGGAAATATAGATATGACATGGGGGACATCAAAAGATGATGTGGATAATTCCTAAGAAATACAGACTGTATACGGGGAAAACACGTGGCGGTTAATTTGACCTCTAGGGCATGAGGATCATTTCTTTTCGTCGTCAAGAATTTTCCTTTTGACACAGGTTGAATTTTCTTTTCCCCTCTTTGCTGATGCCAAAGGTATACCGATGATTGTGGTTTCCTATATCGATGTTTTAACTTTCTGGTTCTCCAATGCCGATGGTATATCGACAATTTTTAGAAAACGTTTCGTAGGCCAGAGTCAACAATCGACATGCCCTTCCTCCCATTTCTCTGATGCTGATTGTGTATCGATGATCAGAGATCGACAATTATCATTGTTACGTGGGAATTTTGCCTTTTGAATTTCACCGATATCGATGATAGGCGTATGGCTCAAATTTTTATTTGCATACACTTAGTCTAAATGCAAAGTTTACTTAGAGAAAAAGGTCAATATGTTCAATAATTCCAAACCAAACTAAATGTGATCAATGATAAAACATAACAACACATAAAATCCATTGATTCCTACAAAACTGACTTAATTTAGAAAAGACAAAGTGGTACCCAAAAGGAAATTTCACAAAATTTTTTAGGGTGTGTTGAGTGCTCAACAAATGGAGATTTTCTGGGAAAAAACATAATCTCTGCTCCTTCCCTCGTGCTTAGCTTGTGAAAATTGGTCGAGAAACCATATGGCCTTATTCTATTCCTTTTCAACAAAACCTTTTCTATCAGTGTGTACACAATTTCTCGGGTCCGCAAATCTGGATCTGCCTATGAGGTTTAGATTTTCCACCCTGTTTCATTTTAACCTCAATCCATGTCCTTTCTAGATAAGATCCAGGTATGGCATCCATTGGCGTGAGGCCATTTAGCTATCATTCCTTCCTTACAGTGTTTCGCCACTTCAAATGAGCATCCATAGCTCGAATGGAGTCACCCTCACATCACAAAACTTGCTCCACTGCCAGTGAGCATCCATAGCCCCAACGAAGTTATCTGCATACCCTCTCAGACTTTATACTCTTTTTATAGATCATCGTTTTTTGGCATAAATTCCTAGAGCGAGTCAGAGAAGAGGATATTTGTTTTTTAATAAGGTGAAAGTGTTAAGGTGGAGCTTTTCCCGACTCTATCCATAGGTACATTTGATTCTTTCCATCTATACATCTTTCCATTTAGCATTACCATTCCACTAGGAAGATATTTCATCGCATCCCCAGGTAGTATGCTTACAAAGAAAAATATGATTTTGAAAATTTGTATTTGCCCAACGTCTCTTATTTTGCATGTAAGTGTAGGTCAGGAGTAGAGTCTTCTTTACCGTATTTATTAAAGTCAACCACTGAATTACATAACACAACTTAATTAAAAGAAAATAACAAGAAAAATAAATAAATAAAAAGGAGTTCGTAGTCGGTCTTCCTTAAACCCACACACTCATCCTGGTCAAAATGTATGCTAAAAGAAACAAAAACTCAAACAAAGCATCAAAAGACAAACATTTATTTTTATTTTAGGAGAAGTATTATTTAAGGCCTAGCCGTTCACCGGGAGGGTGTTGGATTCCCCCATCATATTTTTCAAACGACATATGCCTGCCCCGATATTCTCGGCCACCTGAAAAGGTCAGAGCCATAGATTTTGGAACTTTGAGTGTTTTCCTTTGGACTCGTTTTCTTTATCCCACTTCAAGATTAGGTCTCCTACTTCAATTTTTTTTTCTTTGGCCTTATGTTTGTCGAACCATATTTTAACTACCCATTGATGAGTGATGAGCTTAAATTTATCCTTTTCTCTTTCTTCATCCAACACAAAGAGGGTATCAATCCTTTGCTGTAAAGCGGATGAGGGTTGACCTCTTGATTCCTGGGAAAGCTGTAAAGATGGAAAGTACAATTTGTTTGGAAGAATGGATTCTTTCCCATATACCAGAAAGTACAAAGAGTTTCCTATGGCTTATTTAGGTGTTACTCTATCGACCCATAGAGAATTATGCAGAAAATTATGCCAATTCCTCTGATTTTCAACAACTATATTTTTTAAAATTCTCACCAAGTTTTTATTAGTTGACTTTGCTACCCCATTCCCTTGCGGATAATAGTTTGCCGATATCTTATTATGATCCCCTTGTCAAGGGATAATTATGTCAAGCTCATGGAAGAAAAGTAGGCAACATTATAAAAAATGAGGACAAAGGGTAATCCAAACCTTGTTATCAACTGTTGTTCTAAAAATTGTATTACTACCTTTTCATTAACATGTGTGAGAGGGATAGCCTCTGCTAATATTGTAAAATAATCTGTAAGAGTCAAGATATATTTATGTTGTCTCAAAGAGTTGGGAGTAATTTCTCCTATGATGTCTATTCCCCATTGCTCGAATGGTCTGGATATGGTCACCGACTGGAGTGGACTGGCTGCTCTCTTTTGCCTACCGACGCTCACTTGACAATATTTACATTTCCTAGCATATGCATGAGTGTCCCTTAACAAAGTAGTCCAATAATAACTAGCCCTTAATATTTTGTGAGTTGTGGTTTCTCCTGCAAAATGTCCACGTACTGGGCCATCATGGAGTTCTTTCAGTACCTTTTCTACATCATCATGTTCAATACATCTAAGGAGTACTCCATCATAATTTACGTGGAAAAGCACATAATTTATGAGGCGATATTGAGCAGACTTTAACCTGCGAGCTCTCCTTTCTCTAGGGTTCAGGTTTTTTGGACAAGTTCCATGATGCAGGATATAAGACAAGTTTCCATACCATGATTCTTGCTTGAGAGGTACATATAAGGCTTCGCTGCACCATAATGACAACTCATTTTCCCAACCAGAGTTTTCTACGTTGATCAAATCTTGGGCCTCATTATCCAGTCTACACAATCCTTGACCTTTGACTATTTTGGTAGGTTTTATGTCTAGATCAAATTCCTGGACGACTTCCATCCAATTTCCCCTCCTTTCTCCCATTTATTATTGGGTGAACAAATATCTTACTATGGGGTGAGGGACTATGAATTTAGTGTGATTCTCCAGGATATAGGATCTGAAATGTTTGACAACTTTATAAACTGTGTAAGCCTGTTTTTCTATAGCCGAATAGTTTAGTTCAACTCCTTGAAGGTTGGTGCTAATAAATGATAGCGATGCCTCATTGTTTTCATCATCCTTTTGAGTAAGTACCACGACAAAGGATTGGTCAGAAGCAAAGGTATAAATGAAAAAATATTTGTTGAAATCAGGGCTTCATAGTACTGGTGCTTGGGATATTGCAGTTTTGATGTTGTTAAAAGCTCCTTTCTTTTCTTCATCCCATTTAAACTCTGCATCTTTGCATATTATTTTTTGTAAAGGTTTAACAGTTTCAACGAAGTCAGAAGTAAATTTTCTCACAAAGTTGATTTTTCCAAAGAAGGATTGCATGGCCTTTTTATTGTGAGAAAAGGGGAGTTGAGTTATCGCATTTATCCGCTCAGGGTCGATGCTAATTCCTCTTTGAGATATGATATGAACTAATAGTTTTCCTTCCTCTACACCAAAGATGGTTTTATTAGGGTTCAATGATATTCCGTACTTCCTACACCTTTCAAAAATCCGAGTTAAATGTTGAATGTGATCTTCCTTGTTTTTTGAGTACACTATTACGTCATCTAAATAGACTACCACACACTTGTTAATTAATCCACAAAAATCCACTTCCATGGCCCTCTGGAAGGTTGCCCCTGCGTTAATCAAACTGAAGGACATGCGTTTATAAGAAAAGGTTCCCCAATTTGTCTGGAAGGTAGTTTTTAATCGATCATTTTCTGAAACTAGGACCTGGTTATATCCCGAGAAACCATCTAGGAGGGAAAACATTTTAGATCCGGATATTGTCTGTAGGAGTTGTTCCATGGGTGGGACTAGATAGTTATCCTTTTTCGATGCTCTGTTAAGGTTTTTGAAATCCACACACAACTGAATCTCCCCAGACTTCTTTCTGACAGGTACCAGATTGGCTACCCAGGCAGAGTGTCTTACCTGAAAGATAATCTTGGCATCTAATAATTTATTCATCTCTTGATACATCAGATATTGCAAAGATGGGTGGTACTTCCTAAGATTTTGTTGGAAGAACTTTAATCCATACTTTAACATGATTGTGTGTTGGATAATGTGAGTATCATAAGTTTTGAATTCTTGGTAGGACCAAGCAAATACATCTTGATATTCTTTAAAGAGTTTGAGATAATATTTCCTATCTTCTTTGGACACCGTCTTTACCATATTGACATTCTTGGGGTTCTCAGGAGTTCCTAGGTTTATAATTTCGTATATAGGACATGAGCTCCCTATTTTTGCATTCTTTGGCCCTCTAAACCTTTTCCTTAGGTAAAAAAGGTTTTCTAGATTGGCCACTCCTTTTGGTATCGTGTGAAACTTTGCTTTTTCCTTAGAGTAATATGTTCCGTCCATCTGTTCATGGATATTTGATTCTGTGAGCAGTTCTTGGAATATTTCATCGTCAATGGCCAAATCCCTAAAATTATCGTGATTAGTTAGGAAATATAAAATCTGTTCATCCCCTTCAAAGAATTTCCAATTAGAAATGTTGTTAGGTACCAATGGTTTGTAGACCAGTTCTACTGCAAACCGTGACGCTTCATAGTCTTCTAAAGGAGATAATATCGAGGCCATAGTGGCTAGAGCATCAACAAGGGTATTTTGCATCATGGGAAAAATAGTAACGTTGAAGGCCTCAAAATTGTCTATTAGTTTGTGCACCTCTTGCTGGTAATTTCTTAAGTGAGGTGAATTGCAATGGATAGTATTCTTCACTTGCCTAACGATAATTTTAGAGTCTCCAAAACCTTTCAATTCCTTGACGTTTAGATCAATGGCTTTCTTTAGTCCCTGAACTAGAGCTTCATATTCAACAATGTTATTACTTCATTCAAATTCTAATCTACAGGATAAGAAGTTTTGTCTCCCCTTTGGGAAATGGGGATACATCCTACTCCCGACCCTTCTTCTGATTTAGAACCATCAAAGTACAACATCCAAATTTGTGGGGGGAAATTTCTAACTTCTTCATGTCTAACTATTTTTTCACTTTCATCCTCCTCGTCTATTACTCCTATTGGAGAATCCTGACAGATGATGCTTTCTTCTGTGGTTGCTAGTAAGTCTACTTGAAAGGTCATTTGAGATTTTTGAGTGGGAGTTATGTCAGACAAGTGAGGAGAGAAATTACCAAAAACATAATCAAAGGAGTAGTTTCCTAAAACAAGGAACTCTATAGACGAGGATTCATTTGGAGTCTCTAAATCAATGACGATATGTTTGAGATATATTTCCCTATCAATCCTGATCATTTTTGTATGTCCTTTTAATGGCAACCAAAGGTGAGCCCAGTCAATACTAAAGTATC
>SNQJ01S0158772.1:0-14800 GCA_010110895.2 Picea sitchensis
TTCTGATAAGCCCTAAGAAAAGATCCTACAAAATTAAACATAAGGGCGTAAACTAAAACCCTCCTTTGTGTTAGTTAAAGTCTTCTTAAACTAAGGGGGGGTAAAGTAATGAGGGGGATAAATTAATTAAAACCCAGGGTTTTTAAATTTTAAAGAAGATTAAAATTATTTAAGTGAGGGAGTATAAAATTTTAGTATTTTAAAAATATATTGAAGAGACTATTAGGCGCAATTATCATTTTGGGTTTAACCAAAAAATATAAAAAAAATAAATAAATAATAATAATAAAAGAGAGGAATAAAAAAATAGAAATGAGGAAACTTGTAATAAAGGAAACTTAATAATTGAAAGTAGGAGACATAGGGTAAAAAGAGAAAAGGAATCAGCATTTAGGAGTTACTAAAAATCAACAACTTCATTTTAGGAAAGTTATTAAAAGCATGAGAGGGGATCTAGCAACCCTAGGAGTAATTTAAGGAGCGATTTTTGGGGGGAGTGAGGGAAATGAGTCTTTTATTTAAATTAAAGAAATTAATTTGGAGAACGATGGGGGATGAGTGACACTTGGACGACAGATAATGTTTAGAGGTTTGTCATTAAAAATTAAATTAATAATGATTTAGGAAAGTAGGTGGGTCTCAAATTTCTATAAAAGAAGGGGGAAAGAAGGAAGAAAGGGGGAACGGTTAGCGTAACGTTACACTGCCGGATTGTGGCTTGACGGATTGCTTGTGAGGAGTTGGGTTTATCTGAGATGTGTTGGAGTGGTAGCTCAGCCTTGGAGGCAAGCTTAGAATCTAGTCTTATCTATGGATCTTGTGTGTGCCCCTTTGCGGCTTGGGGGGCTAAGGGCGAAGCAGAGTACCCCTAGCGATTGGCTGGGAGGTACCGGTGAGGTCGCTACGGTCGGTGAGCAGGAGCGGCAAGGAGCACAGGACAACAATCAAGGCGTGGTCATCCTTCAAGGCAGGCGAAGAGGCTAATGTATGGTCATTTGTTTTGGTAGAATAGAAGGCACTAGAACTGATGTAGATCTGACCGTTGTTGGAAAAGTGAAATGGCATTAAATTGTTTAAAGGGTTGCTGCAATTGTCGTTTTCCTGGACGATTTACATAGATTAAAATTTTACAATGGTTGTGGAAGCTCCTTAAAGTTTTAAACAATTTTTGAGTGATGAATTTGTAACTATCTGTGAAATCACCCTTGCCGGTAGACGTATCATTGTTGATTTCTCCGCCGACATTGGCCATTAAACTCTGCGTGAATGTAATGTATTTCCTGTGGGTTTTTTTGTGTGTGTGGTAAGTCTCTGCGGTTGGGTTAAAGTGGGCTGTAAATCCCTGCGTGTAGTATATTGCCCTGCGTTTTATTTATCCTTACTTAAGTTACCCTTCGGTTGATGCGCCCAACCCTTGCAGCCCCAATCAGAAACGATCTCAGGGTTCTATGCCAAGTCGGCCCTCCTTTAGCCAACTATTTTTTCCTCTACGCCCAACACCCAAATGGTGTCTCTGCAAATGATTGTATCCCTGTAATTTTACATTCTCTACGGGCGAATGCGTTCTCCAGGGGTGTTGTTTATTTCTGTGTGCTATTTCATATTTTGTCACTAAACCCTCCTGGAAGTATTAAATTATGCAGCTTGAGAACTAACTGTCACTAAATCACATTCTATTGTTGATGCTTAATCGTTTCCACTGCTACCACAGTACTTGATTGTTGATCGCTGCGTTCGGAGTGATATCTCCCTGCGTTTTCATTTTTCCTTCTCTCTGAGTTGTTGCTTGTCACTGGGAAAATCGGTGGAGAAGACCCTCACGGGCTCTGACCACAGGTCGTTGAGTTCGACGTTTCATCTCTCTGCAAATGGGGGCTATTTACCCTGCGATTTGGCGGAGGTCGTCCCACCTTTTTCGGCTGTTAAAACTGTGCGTGGGGCGTTCACCTTCTGTACGACTGAGGGGGAGAGAAGTCTACGTTTGTCTGAATCGTTCATTCTTATTATAGCCCTGACTCGCAGCTCAAATTAATTTCGATCCTGAGATCTCGCCAGTATTTCTTCGAGGTTGTCGATTACTTTGCTGGAAATGGAAAGACTTTGTTTACGTAATTAAAATCTTAGAGATTCGTGGCCAACAATCCGTCTCCCTTTATGGATGGCCAGAAGTTTGCTTAAGATAATAGTAATTATTGACTGTCGTTGAAATAATCAAATCATAGAACGAACTGCTGTACATGGGGTACACGCGTGAGTTTTCAACGAAATTTGTTGATCAATTGATGGTTGATATTTGCGTTGTCCTTTCCCTTTTTAAATTTGTTAATTGATGTTTTTTTCCATCTCTCAATAACTACTGACAACACTGTTAGCATGCCAGCTCACATCTTCAGATTTTACTCCACGCTTACCTTCCGATTTTATTGTTAGCATGCCAACACATACCTTCAGATTTTTCTCCAGCGCATATCTTCAGACTTTACTCCATGCATACCATTCGGCTTTGGTAATAATTGAGCCCCGGTTGTTGTGTCAATTTTTTTCAATGCTTGAATTTCTTTACAATCCAATTTAAAAGGTAATCCATTGATTTCAGTATCTCATGGTAAACCATCGAGTATCTTATTACCAATGTTTGTATGAGAAGCTTTTCTTTATATTGACATGTCGTTCATTATTATTTTAATTATTGTTTTCTTTAACCTTGTTATTTTGTCATTTTAAATATTCTTAAAAGTGTCATTTTAAATATGATATTTGATATATTTCCATTTTTAGATATGATGTTATATTTAAATGTGAGGTTATAGTGATACTTCCAATTATGATGATACCTTTAAATAAAATGTGGTTTTAAATAGGAGGTTATATTGTAATTTCCGAATATGATGATACCTTTAACTATGATGTTATCTTCAATATGATGATAATTTTATTCGTGATGCTATTGCTTTATATCGATGTTTAGTTATTTTCATCTTTAAATATTGTCTTTTTATATGTATAATTGTCCTTTTCAATATTGCCCTTTTATTTATTGTCATATGAATTTGCGATTTTATATATTGCCAATTTTAACTATGAAGTTATATTGTTAGTCTGAGTAGGTGTTACCTATAATATGATGATAATTGTATTGNAATATTCTTAAAAGTGTCATTTTAAATATGATATTTGATATATTTCCATTTTTAGATATGATGTTATATTTAAATGTGAGGTTATAGTGATACTTCCAATTATGATGATACCTTTAAATAAAATGTGGTTTTAAATAGGAGGTTATATTGTAATTTCCGAATATGATGATACCTTTAACTATGATGTTATCTTCAATATGATGATAATTTTATTCGTGATGCTATTGCTTTATATCGATGTTTAGTTATTTTCATCTTTAAATATTGTCTTTTTATATGTATAATTGTCCTTTTCAATATTGCCCTTTTATTTATTGTCATATGAATTTGCGATTTTATATATTGCCAATTTTAACTATGAAGTTATATTGTTAGTCTGAGTAGGTGTTACCTATAATATGATGATAATTGTATTGCTGTAGGTGAAGAAAGAATGTTATGGCATACTTATGTCATGGAATAATTGTTTATAAATTTTGTATTTGCAATATAAGGTTGAATTATGAAATTGTATTGTTCTTACCTTATAACAAGATTGCAAGATTGGAGTTGAAAGTATGACCTGTATTTATTTCAATGTTATTGAAATTTAGAGATGAATGATATGGTTATATTATTGTGACGTTAGTGTAATCTCTTGATATTGATAAGACACACATGGTGGAACGTCTTGGATTTACGCATAACAAATTACTCGGAGTTCTTAAATTGAGGGGGATGGTTCGTTTAAACAATGTTAAACTTGGGTGTTCGTTGTCAGAGTCCTTCTTGTCATGCGCCTTTTGTGAAGGACGTAGTCGTCATTCTTGTTTATGTGGTACTTGATAGTATTCAGGGGGTTGCTTGGTCGGTTGTGTCGGGCGGGATATAGACACCTCTTGTCGCCTCAGTATATATGTTTGTGTGAGTGATTTACCTGTGTAAAGAATCCAGTGTTGTATCAAGAGTCTCGGGCCCTTTAAAGGCAGGGTTCCACTCTTGCGACACACCTGACGGATATTACTAGTTTCTGCCTGAGCAGTCGGCCAGGAGCCAGTCTAATATTCTTTCGAGAAGACATAAGACTAAAAGCCCTGCTTTTCTGTGCAGAGATAGTAAACTCCACTGTTGTATTCTTTCGTCTGTGACTGTACTGTACTTATCACCTAGTGTCGTTTCCTTCTTACAGTTGCTAGTTGTGCGCCTTATGTCTAGGGGCGTTTATTGTTTGATGCCACTGTGATTCGTCGAGGTCGCCTTGTTGTGTTCGTCTTGCTTGCGTCTTGTTCTGGGTTGGGTAACTAGTTTCTACCTGAGCAGTCGGCCAGGAGCCTGTCTAATCTTCTATCGGGAAGACATAAGACTAAACGCCCTGCTTTCCTGTGCAGAAATAGTAACCCTAACAGCATAATTTCTTCCCTCTATGTTCTTACTCTGCATCCCCAGAATGTCTTATTGTTTGTGTTGTGTGTCTTGTGTCTATGGTCGTATATGGTTGCAGTTACGCATTGTGCGCCTACAGTCTTCTTGTGCTGAACATTGTGGTTGTTTCTTTTTGGTTTTTGAGTGGCATCGTACAGTTAAGTGTGTTGATGCTTCTGCACGCGCGCACACACCTTAAAAAAAATAAAAATTTGCCCTGTTACTAGAATGGTTGTCGTAACGAGGAGGTCGTTACAACAAATCAAAATTCAGTGAAACAAAATGTGTTGGTTAGTTTATAGTCTGTAGTATTATGTGTAATAGTTTCAAATCAATTCAACAAATATTCCATGCGAGGCACACTCTACAAGGTCTCTCTCTATAATAAGACAAAATTTAACAAGGTATGCGATTTTTTCTATAACTCCTTTTCGGAGAGGTTCCAAGTTGTGAAACCTAGAGGAATTGCATAAAAAACACTAAAGAACATTGTGTATCAGTTTCATATCTTTATACATTACAGGTACAAGGTTATGGTTACTTAAATTTAGGGTTTTTGACTAATCCAAAACTAGGCATGTGAGAGTAAAGAAAAGTTTGATGAAAATGCTAGTCTCTTGTTGTTGAAGTTAAGGAAGGTTTGCAAGAATGTGATAATATATACCAGGTCTATTACAAAGCTACAAATATGTTTTGGATGATGAAACTGATTAGGGATTTTGGTTGAGGTACATGTTGAGTACATGGTTGAGACAAGTAGTTGATGAGTTGGCACATACATCAGGTGTATAGTTGATTAAGTTGGTATATATTGATAAGTCATAGTTGATGAGTAATTGACACATGATTGGTACATACTTGGTACATGGTTGGATGCACTTGTTTATGGTACATTTTGATTACAGGTTATTTGGTACATGTTGGTGCATGGTTGATGCACTTGTTTATGGTACAGGTTGACGTACAAGTTGATGCATGGTTCAGATTTATTGGTACAGGTTTACAATGGTATATATCATAGTGGCAGATTGACAGTGGTTCCATCATTCTACTTCTACTTCAGGGTGGCAGGATGGGGTAAGGACAGGTGGTTGTAGCCGCCTTCTGGTTGTAGCCGAAGAACATAGGGGGTTTTAGCCTCATTCTGGTTTTATCCAGAGAATTGGGGAGTTGGAGCTTCCCTCAGGTTGTAGCATGTGAAACTAGGGGGTTGGAGCTTCCTTCCAGTTGCATTTGGGAAACAAAGGAAGTTGGTGCTTCCAATGAATGTAATTCTTCAAGACATATAAGAAAAAAACGTTTCGTCGTTTTCTCCCCATTTGGGTTTCCACATAAAAAACTGGTTTACTATGTATGTGTATGTTAGTTCTTTTGTTAATTTCTTATTTACTCTACAATTATTGGATGATAATGCTTCTTTGATATAACACTTGGATTGTATGGTTAAAAAGGATTAAATTTCTCTATTACTGATTCACCCCCCCTCTTAGTAATCCAACATAATGAACTCATGTTGAATGGTTGTATTTAACATTGAGTCAGTATTACTTATACATTCAGAGTCCATATAAGTTCGGTTCTTTAGTTAGTAAAAAAAAAGAAGATGCAGAGAAGAAGTAGAGAGGTAGAGAGAATAGAGTCATAAAGGATAAACAATAACATCTAGGGAGTCCAAGAAATCTGAGAGCACAAGATCTATGTCTGTGAAGTTAGCAGAAGAATTCATTGGAGCCGAAGCTCATCTTAGTTATTGTACTTTGTATTCGCGCACTACGCCGAAGTTATTAATATCAAGCATTTTTTGTGTTTTCAAATTTCAAGTGTATTTCTAAGTTTATGTGTTAAGCATAGAACTTTGTTATTCTACATTCAAAAATTATTCTATTAAGTGTTTTATCACAACGCGCAGTAAATCTAGTACGTTGTCCTTTGCGCTATAAGTCTTGAGTGTTCAACGACGAAGTTTGTGGTGCATAGTATTTTGAAACTATGTTGTGCATAATGTTTTTCCCACATCGAATCAAATATCTGGTATCATAGCAGGTTGATCAAAAGCAATTTTGATAAAGAGAAGTTTCTATCAGAACAAGTTTATCAGAGCAGCAACTCCGTTGAAAAGTGAAATATGACTTCTACCTCAAATCTTCAACCTCCTACTTTTATAGGCAAGAATTATGAGATGTGTTCCTTGACCATGAAGGCGTTGTTCCAAGGTCAATATGTATGGGATATAGTCAAGAATGTCTATGTGGAACTAGTAGATAAGGAAACATACAATTCCCTCACACCAGCTAAGAAAGATGTCTTGAAAGATCAAAGAAAGAACGATGGAAAGACGATGTTTTACATACATCAATCCATGCATGAGAGCATACTCCCAAGAGTTGCATCAACAAAGAAAGAAAAGGAGGCATGAGACATATTTCAAACATTTTGTCAAGGTATGGACAAAGTAAAGACTTCAAAACTACAAATTCTTAGAAGATATTTTGAAACTATGTCAATGAAATATTCAGATTCAGTGGATTCCTTTTATACCCATGTCATTGGCCTGATAAATCATATTAAGTCTCATGTGAAAACATAGAAGAAAAAAAATCTGTTGAGAAGGTACTTAGGATTCTTCCTCCTAAATTTGACACCTTAGTTGTGACTCTGGAAGAGAGAAAAGACTTGAGCCAGTTTAGTCTAAATGAACTGCAAGATTCCCTCATTAATCATGAAAACATATTAAGTAGGTCAAGTATGTCATTAGAGAATGCATTTTCCGTGCAATCATCTATAATCCATGGAAGAGGAACGGGGAGAGATAACTCTAGAGACAGAGGAAGAATTTCCATCAGAAGTGGACGTAGTAGCAGTCCTGGAAATACTAGTGAAAGAGGTCAAAACCCAAATACCAGTCAGTCAATTTTTCAGAGAACTAACATATCAAATATTCAGTGCCATTATTGTTAAAAGGATGGGCATTGTGCATATCAGTGAAAACAAATATAGTATAATCAGAACAAGCAAGGTCAAGATCAATCAAACAACACAAATAACAAAACCAATACTATGTTTATGGCGCTTACTGAGGAAATTCCTATTGTCTCACTAGTTGAATGCAATGTTTCTCAAGAAATCCCATGTGGCATATGGTATTTAGATTCAGGATGCAATAACCACATGACAGGAAACATAGAATTGTTTTCTAGTTTTAATAAGTCAGTCCAAACCAAGGTTACACTTGGAACAAATATCCAAGTCATTGTCTTAGGAAAAGGCAGTATACATATATTAACCAAGCAAGGGGAACAAAAGGTCATGCATGATGTATATTATGTTTCTGGATGGAAACATAATCTGATGAGCACAGGACAATTGTTACAGAAAGGATACATAATCTACATGGAGGATAATCATTGTGTAATTATAGATAAATGCCCAAGCAATCAACTTATTGTAAAAATCAGGATGACAAGTAAAATAATGTTCCCATTGACATTTAAGCCAGCCAATAATAAGAATACAATGCTAGTTGTTGGTAAAGAAAAAGATGTACAATTAGAAACTGCATTTACAACATAAAGTGCACACAGTTCCAATGAAGAAAATAGTGTGTGCAGTATCAAGAAAGGAGAAAATGGCACAGAAATGAAGGAAGCATTCCAATTTGAAGTACAAGATGATTCTTGGCTATGGAATTTCAGATTTGAACATTTTAAATTTGGAGGTCTGAGGCTACTACACACAAAGGACATGGAAAAAGGTTTTCCATTGATTGAAAAAACAGAGAGGATATGTGAAGGTTGCATATTTGGAAAGAAACATAGAGAATCATTTCCAATTGGCAAGTCTTACATAGAAAAAGATGCATTGGAAATCGTACATTTAGAAATTTGTGGACCAATGCAAACTCCATCTATAAGAGGCAGCACTTATTTTCTAACATTTATTGATGATTTCTCAAGAAAGACATGGATTTATTTTCTAAAGCATAAATCTGACGCATTGAGTTGTTTTCAATAGTTTAAATCACTTGTGGAGAAGCAGAGTGGTTATTACATAAAATTTATAAGAACTAACAGAGGAGGAGAATAAATTTCAAGAGAATATTATATTTTTTGTAAGGATCATGGAATCTACAAGAAATTCACTGCACGATATACACCACATCAAAATGGTGTTGCAAAAAGAAATAACAAAACCATTATGGAAATGGTGCGTAGTATGTTGGAAGCCACACATTTGTCAAATGAGTATTGGGCTGAGGTAGTAGCAACTACAGTATCCATATTGAATAGATGTCCAATAAAGAGTGTGAATAACATTGTTCCTTGCGAAGATTGGAAAATATTAAATCATAATGTGGCACACTTAAAGGTTTTTGGTTGTTTCACATACGCACATGTTCCAGATGAGTTGAGAAAGAAGATGGACATCAAAGGACAAAAATGTATATTTTTTGGGTATTATGAAGACACAAAAGAATACAAGTTGTATGGCCCTGTCGCAAGAAAAGTCGTAATCAGCCATGATGTTTAGTTCATGGAGAATGAAGTATGGGATGGGAGTGTAGATAAGATAGTTAATATCATTAATACTATTTCACATGATTATACAAAATAAGAGGTGGTTCAAACACCATGTACAATTCAGTGCACATTCCATTCCATATCTGGCACTGTGACACAAATCACAACGTAGAATACTCCAGTAAGAACATCAGGTGCACAATATACACCTAGAGCACAACAAACATTAGCAAGTAGTCCGAGTAGTTCTACATCCCTAGATCCAACATTGGCAAGTAGGTTACCAAGGAAGACAAGAAGTTTGTGTGAAATCTATAATGAGGATGCAACAAATTCATTTTAATTTTTTTCTTTGTTCTCACAAATAGATGATCCATTAACTTTTGAAGAATTTGTTAAAGATGATGTATGGGCACAAGCCATGCATGAATAAATCAGATGCATAGAGAAAAATTAGACATGGAAGTTGGTTGATGTACCTGAAGACAAGGATGTTATAAGTGTCAAGTGGATTTATAAGACAAAGCAAGATGTAGAAGTAAATCTGCAAAAGAATAAGTCAAGGTTAATTCCAATAGATTTTACACAACAATCTAGAGTTAATTTCAATGAAACATTTGCACCAGTTGCACGCATGGACATAGTCAAAACTGTGTTAGCAATTTCCACACTGTACAAGTGACAAGTCTATCAAATGCATGTAAAGTCAACATTTTTTAATGGGTGTTTAGAAGAAGAAGTGTATGTGGAACAACCACTATTAAAATTTCATACCCCAACCTAGTTTCAGTCTCACTGATTTTTCAGCCAATGTTAAATGCCCAAACCCAATTTTATATCAGCATATAAATACACAACAGAAATTAAACTTCAAAACTGAAACATGAGGATTCTAAACATCATTTTAACTGCAGAAATAAAATATCAGTAGTATGCAAAACTCGGAAAATTTAGACACAAGAATTTTCGGTCTAACTTCGACCCTGGAAAAACCCACAAGGGGAAAACCAGTGAGAGAGGGATTTTTATTATTTATGGGCTTCTGAGAAATTATTTTACAGCATATTCATCTTCATAAATTTACACAAACTTATCTGGAATTCCTGTAGCTTTGCTCCTCAATTTTTGAACCAGAAATCCATACACTGTATGGCTATACCAGCAATAAATGTTGTACGGAATGTCCTCGAAATTCATGCCCAAAATTCTTCCAAGACTATACAGAAAAACCACCAGGTTAAATGCCTTGAAAAACATGCCAGCACCTCGAAAAATGCACCCAAAATTTATGACAATACGGACCCTTTAATTCTGTGCATGTCCATACGGACTATACGGATTTTCTATGCCCAGAAAATTGTGTCCATCTTCTTCCTCGATTTTTGTGCCAATTAATGTTGTACAACAGCCTTGGAATGCATGTCAATACTCTCAGAAAAATTGTAGATGTTGTCGTCCTCGATTTCTATGCACATTTAATACTGTATGACCCTAAAAAATCTGTACCATACGGCCTATTCTTCCTTCCTGTCTGCTGCCTCGAAATTCATGCTGCTATTTGCCTTGGGATGCATGCTCTCCTTCAACAAATGTTGTCTCTCTTCTCAAGCTCAACCTCTCCCTGCTCTCTCTTTCTCTCTCAACAAGAAAATGAATGAACAACCCAAGAATGGGTGCGCCCTCTTGCCCTAATCGACCTCATGAGGGAAGGTGAGGGGTTTTCTAATCCAACGGTTGAGATTAGATTAGATGGGTGGTTGAGATTTGGTGTCTCTTCACTCACCCTCACTTTAGTCATAAATTCACCTTTTAATTTGCATCTCACAAATTAAATGACTAGGACCCACATTAGGCACTTTCTCCCCCTTAGGCACGTAGGGAAGAGAAACACTTGCCTTGGTACTTTATTAATTAAAAATTTTAATTCTCCCTCATACCAAGGAAAGTGTTACTCACCACTCCAAGCTTGTCCCTGAAAAATACAAACTTACCCCTGTTCAATGCCTTAGTGAGTATGTCTAGAACCTGCTCATATGTATATATGTACTGTAGCTCCAGAACGCCTCTTTGAACATAATCATGAATGAAGTGATATTGAATCTCGATATTCTTAGACTGGTCATGAAAAACTGGATTCTCCGAGAGTTTGATGCAACTCTGATTATCACAGTAAATCACAGTAGGCCTCAACTGCACAACGAACAATCCCACCAGCATCTTGCAAAGCTAAAGGGCCTCACAACTATCCTGACTAGCTGCCATATACTCAGCTTTTGCCGAACTCAAAGCCACTGACTTCTTCTTCCGACTGAACCAAGGCACAACTTTTGATCCCAATCCGAAGCAGCACCCTGAAGTGATTTTCCTATCACTGACACATCCTGCCCAATCCGAGTCTGTATAGCCAACCAGACGAACTCCATCTCCTCTATGATAGTCTAAACCATAATCTACCGTACCACAAAGATACCTGAGCACATGTTTTTCTTCCACCCAGTGCACTCTCCTAAGCTCCACCATGAACTGATTGAGAGTGTTAAGAGAAAAACAAATATCCGGCCTAGTATTGACCAAATACATCAGTGAACGTATCAATTGACGATACAAAGTGGAATCCACCAACTGTGTCTCAGAAGAATGAAGCTTCTTCCAGTTGGTAATCATGGGAGTGGTCATGGGCCTGCTATCTCACATCTGAAATCTGCTCAAAATGTCACATACATACTTCCTGTCCCGGAGAGAGAAGATGTCCTAGGAAGCTCACCAAACCTCAATCCCAAAAGTGAAATGCATCAGTCCAATGTCTGTCATGTGTCTAGGCTCCTGCCAAACCTCCAATCCCAAAAAGTAATGCATCAGTCCAATGTCTGTCATCTCGAACTCTGAAGCAAGGCTCTCCTTGCAGCTGTTGATGAGTCTCTATGCACCTATAATGAAAATATCATCCACATATAACAGAAGAATGAGAGGATCCTCTCCAACCACAATGAAGTATAGGTTGGGTCTACCTCACTCTTCTCAAAACCCAACTGCTACAAATAGGCATCTATCCTCGAATACCAAGCTCTGGGAGCTTTTTTCAGCCCATACAATGCCTTCTTTAGTCTACACACATGATATTGTCTCCCATGCACCTCAAAGCCCAATGGTTGCTCAATATATACCTCTTCCTCAATAAGACCATTCAAAAATACATTCTTCACATCCATCTGGTGGATCTTCCAACCCATCTCTGCTGCAATGGAGATCACTGCACTGATCGAAGTGTATCTAGAAACTGGCACAAAGGTCTCATCATAGTCTACTCCCTCAACCTGTGAAAACCCTCGATCCACAAAGTGAGCTTTATACTTATCAATGTTGCCATCCGCAGCATGCTTTAGCTTGTAGAGCCCCCTGGAAGTCACCACTAATTTCCCCTCAGGTCTAGGAACAACTTCCCAAACATCGTTCTTCATGATGGAAGTGTACTCTTCCATCATGGAATCTCTCCATACCTGTCTACTAGTGGCCTACTCAAAAGTGGAAGGCTCAGACTCCCAAATACTTCTCACCATCGCAATGTAGCTGCAAAAGCTCTTGGGAGGTTTACTCTCCCTCATTGCATGTCTGGGATTCCCCACTGAACCTTGTGCCTCCCTCAAAGTGTCTTGAAGACACTTGGGATTCTTTCTCTTTGAAGTAGTGTCCTATGGAGGGGACTCTCCCTGCTCAACCCCATCTATTGAAGACAATGATCCTGATGTAGACCCTGAAGTACCTGATCCTGAAACCTGTGGACCGGTAGCCTGTGAACCTGAACTCTATGGCCCTGTCACCTGTGAACCTTTAGTCACTGAAGTTGGTGGCCCTGAACTCTGTGTCATTGTAGTCTACTGTAGGCTCACTTGAATCTAAGGTGAATACTTCTCACCTCTCTTTGTCCCTCTAGACTTCTTAAGGGCTCTGTCCTCCTCAAAACTGACATCCCTCCTCAAGACAGTCTTTTTCAAGGAAGGAAGGTATATACAGAAAGCCTTTGAAGTCTCACTATACCCAAAAAAGATCCCTCTCTTTGCCATGGGATCCAGATTTGTCCTCTTCTCAGAAGGGACATATGAATAAGTGATGCACCCAAAAATCCGAAAGTGCCCCACCTGAGGCTTCTTTCCAGAGAAAGCCTCCTTAGGAGTCATGCTCCCCACATCCCTGTGAGGAATCTTGTTCTGTAAATAGACTACAGTGTAGCATGCCTCAACCCATAGAAATAGTGGTAGCCCTTGATCATGTTGCATGGCTCTCACAACCCCAACAATGGCCATGTTCTTCCTCTGTGCAACCCCATTCTATTGCAGGTTGTAAGGAACAATCAACTCCCTCATGATGCCCTCTCCTACACAACAATCCATGAACTCCTTGGAGGTATACTCACCCCCATTGTCTGATATCAAGACTCTGATTTTCTTCTCTGTCTAGTTCTCCACAAGAGCTTTGAACTCTTGGAACCGACTAAATACCTGTCCTTTGGTCTTCATGAAGAAAATCCAAGACTTCTGAGAGAAGTCATCAACGAATACAACACATTATAGCGATCCAATCAACGACGTCGAAAACATCGAGCCACATACATATGAATGTATAAGAACAAGTATCCCTCTTTCTCTACTGTCACTGCTCAGAAAAGTAGTCTTGGTGTAATTTCCCAAAGAACACCCCTTGCACAACTCATGGTGCTCTGAACTGAAATCGGGAACTCCCGTCACCATCTCCCTCAAAACTCTCAAAGCCCCATGGTGAAAATGTGACATCCTCCTATGCCATATCTCACATAGGTCACTGCTGCTGCAGGTAGAATGAATAAATTCTCTCACTGGCCTGAACAAGAACTTGTACAACCTCTCATGTCTAGTACCAATCACTTTGGCCGAAGTGATGCTAGACCCTCTGGGGAAAAGAAGCACCTGCACATCATGGAACAAGATCTCATAGCCCTTCTCCTCAATAGTAGAAACTGACACTAAGTTCGTCTTCAATACTGAAACATATAAAACCTTTGTCAAAGTCATGGGAGGCAAAGACTCCCTCCGAAATGATACAGTCCCACAACCAACCACCTTGACCTCTCGGTCATCTCCAAGAACTACCTCTGCATCTCCACACTGATTAAGATCTGTCAAGTGCTCACGAACTACTGTCGTATGGCGAGAGGCACCACTGTCAATATACCAAGTATCGGGAGTAGTGGTCCTCGAGGAAAGACACACAATCAAGGAAAATTCCTTGTCAAACTTGGTGGAAAACTATTCCACCTCTACTGGAGTTGTTGTTTGTTTCTTCTTCTTGTTTGGAAATTGTCCTGCATAGTGCCCAAACTTATCACAAGCAAAGAACTTGAATTTTCTCATGTCTTTCTTCCCTTCACCCTTGGGCGTCTGTCCTCCCTTTGGACCCTTGTTGAACTTCTTCTTGCTAGTGGTAGAAAGAGCCACATTCTCCTCCTCATGACCAATAGATGAATTTCCATGTACATAATCTCTCTAGGTCTCCTTCTGAACAAATTCATCCCAAAGATGTTCTCAATCGGAAAGATTCTCCCTAGCAACAATGCCCTCCACAAAAATAGCCCATTGTTTGGAGACTCCATTCAATGCTATTCTCACAAGATCACTGTCAGCTATGGCTTCCCCCACAAATCCAATCTCACCCCTCACCTGTGTCAATCTAGTAAGGTATGTGACCACATTTTCAGCCTTGGTCATTTTT
>SNQJ01S0158772.1:21964-36670 GCA_010110895.2 Picea sitchensis
ATTTCTGTAGGAACACAATGAAATACAAAAATACACATAAACACAGAGATGCAGCGGAAATAAGACTTAATTTCATTAATAACAAATGACTAAAATATGCTTATAGACAGAATGGAAATAAACTAGCTAGGCGCTGGTAGCTTATCTCTGAGAAGAGATGTGGCCGCTACTCGCATCCGTGAGAAGATGATTACAATGAGGCTTTGAAGGCCCTTTTACAATAAACAAAAATGCCAAAATTCCTAGACATCCAAAAACCTAACCCTGGGAGATGAAGCGCCAAAAGTCATGTGGGCCTCGTTTGGGTAAGTTTGTGCATCAACTTCCTGGGGTCGTAACTTTTGCATACGATCTTCGTTTTAGGCATATGATAGCTCGTTGGAAAGATATATCCGAGGCATACAACTATAAAGACAAAATAACAATGTTAGATGTTATTTTTCGATAGCAACATACCCCAAAAAACATCGTTTAGGGCCTCAGGACCCAAAAAAACTGCTAAAAAACTGCTAAAAATAGTAAACTGTGCGAAAACTGAAAAACTGAAAGAAGCATTGGTGGGGGTCCAAGTGGAATAGGTGGGTGGCCACCAATATCCACCTGGATCAAGGACCCTACTAGATTAACATTCATATTCTGTCCAGAAATTTTGACCGAGACTTCCATTTTATGCATTTTTTATATCGTTGGAAAAGTATTTCCAATATCTACAGCTTCCCATTTATATGATTGGGTAAATTCCTAACCAAATTAACTATGTTTTTTAGGATGAAGATCTCGCACCTTGTCAACATCCACGAAGGATGGAACACCTTCATCATGAGCAGAAGAAGAAAACATCGAATTCAGGGAACCTTATATAAATTTTCAATTAATTAATGCTTCAATTATATGAGTTCAAATGATTAGTATTAATAGTTTATTTGGACTTACTCTCATCGTCGCATGTAAAAACAACAATAAAAAAAATTGTAGTGGTGGAAATGTTATATATCATATTAACAGTTAGTCTAAATTAGATTGTAGCCTCCTATAAAGCTTCAATAGCCACACAACTGTATGTTATGATTAGAAACACTAATAGATAAGTTCTGAAATAAAATGGTAGTGGAAATAATGATTTAACAACAAACATGAAACCTCATTTGGCACAAAAATATGAACAATGCCACTTGAAGAATACTCAGGAAAATAAAGACATATTTAAGGAGAATAGTTATTTATTCATCTCTAGGGAAAAAACAAAGTTTGACAATAGAAATTGCATCAGTATAAATTACAGAGACTTATCTCTCGCTTCAACAAGTTATTCCTCTAGAAAACAGTGTTGTGTCTTGGTAAAATAGCCTTAACTGTACAACCCGTATGACCCATAATTGGTAGTAAACTACCATAAACAATCTCAAAACTTCCTAGAAACATGTGTCAAGATAAGTTGTATGGTATATAACAAAATAACCTCAATGACATATAAAATTGTGTCAATCTATTGTTAACTAACACCCTCGATTTCTATTCCAGCTTCTTGTTGTACGGAGAAAAAACACAACCGTACTTGATGTTGAAATAGCTCCTTGGATTGCATTTCTATACCTCTCCTAGGGATGCATTCCAAAACCCTGGTTGTATATCTTCCCTCTAATCATAGAACTTCTCTAAAAATTTGTTCCTCTTCAACATCCCTCTCACTCTCCTCAAAAGTGCACCCCTATCTCCCTCATGAGTTGCCTCTATCTCTTTTGAAAGTGTAAATTCCCTAACCCTTGGTCTTCCAATGAGATTGATGGTCAATATTATATCTTTCCCTCATGAGATCAAAGGTCATGATTTAATCATTTGTTGAGGTCACTTAAGTCACTAAAGTGAGACATAACATCATAAAGTTACTTCTACACTTAAAAATTAAAACACCCAACCTTATAAAATCACTTTATAAAAACACATTATAAAGTCACTAGGGAGAAATGTGCTCAGTCACTTAGGCATGTTGGGTGCCACCAATGAAGAAGTACCTTCGAGATACAAAATCTAACCATCCCTCTTAGAAAGAGAGGTACTTATCGTATCACCACTAGAATCCTTCTCCAACATGTCAACTTCTATAGTTTCTCCCTCTATACTAGAATCCTCCACTCCCCCTGAACAAGAAGCCACTACTCCCACTACACTGGAAGCCTCTGTTGCCACCTATGTTGATCTATGAACTTAATTCATGATCCTAGGATACTTCACACCCTCATGAGCATCCATCTATGTCGTCTCATTCCTGTTGAGTCCTTTGAGAGTCCTGGAAGAGGATTGAGTCACAAGTATCAACTCTTTCTCTCATGCAACCTTCCCACTCTCTGAAATAGAATATGAATCTAGAAATCCGTTGGACCCCAACATGGGTCGTACCAACAACCTGTACATCCTCTCATACCTGACACCAAGAAACATTGGTGTGTATGGAGTCGCTCCCTCTAGATATAACAATACCCGACTACATTTAAATGCAACTCCAAATACATCAGCCTCTAGAGGTGACACTGAGAGTAAATTAATTATCATCTATGGAATACAAAACACCATGACAACCTCCAGAAAGTATCTTGAATCTAGTTCAAATCTAACACTTCCAACCCCCTTTACTGTACATTGTGAGCAATCCTCATTGTCAACACCTCATTCTAAGTATGTTTCTGGAAGACTAAGGAACACTAACCTCATTCCATTATCCTTGAACCACAATTCAATGTCCTCAAACACAAGGGAACCACTTCCCATAGGACCAATCATGAGAGAAAACTACTTCTCATATTTCTCAGCAAAATCAACAATCTTTGTTGATGCTAATACCTATGGTTCCTTCTTCTTCTTCTTTTTCTTTGGACAATTACTAGTGTAGTGGCCATCCTTGTGACATGGAAATCATTTCACTTTACTCATGTCCTTCTTCTTCTCATTTCTCTTTCCCACAAGATTAAAATTCTTGTCATCTACACCATTCGTTGTCTTATTCAGAGACCCCTCTCAGATATCCTCCTATGTAAATTCATCCCAAAATTTGCTCTAGACATGGAGATTCTCTCTCCCCACCACACACTTAATAAAACCTCCCACTCCTTGTTGAAGCCTTTAAGGGATATACACACCAAATCAGAGTCTAGAATAACTTCTCCTACAGCTACCAACCCGTCCTTCACCTACTCAGCCAAAATGAGGTAAGAGGTCACATTCTCTCCTTTGGCCATTCTATTATTGTGGAGCTTGTCCCAAAGAGAAATTTTCTAGTTCTCATTGTTTAACTCATACAAACCCTTCATTCCATCCCACATGTCCTTGGTTTTCTTATTCTTAACCAAATTTGGAATAAGGTGGTCTCTGACTCCGTCCATAATGATTCTTTGAGCCTTGGCTTCCTTTACTTCATGGATTTCCATAGCTATGGGATCTGACGTAGGTATTGGCACGACGATGTTTGAAAACAACCACAACTTGTTCTCCTTGAAAATACGTGTGATTCTCACCTTCCACTGTAGGTAGTTGGAGATCCCCTCTAAGTTCTAAAATAAAATGGCAGTGGAAATAACTCTTTATTTGCAGACAAAAAACCTCATTTGGCACATAAATCTAAACAATGACACTTGAAGAATACTCAGGAAAATAAATAAATATGTAAGGAGAATAGTTATTTATTCATCTCTAGGGAAAATTAAAAGTTTTACAACAACAATAAAATCAATATAATATACACTTACTTATCTCTCACTTCATCAAGTTATTCCTCTAGAAAAAAGTGCCATACTATGTCTTGGGAAAATATCCTTCACTGTATGTCCCATAACTGCCAGCAAATTACCACTAACTATCTCATAACTTCCTATAAATGTGTGCTAAGAGAAAATGTACAGTATAGAACAAAATAATCTTGGAAAACTGCATAGAAAATTGTGCCAATCTTTTGTTAACTAACATCCTCGATTTCTATGCCACCTTCTTTTTGTACGACCAACAACCACAATTGTATGGCCCTTTCTATATCAATTGTAGATATTGTACTTGATGTTGAACTAGCACCTTTGATTATGTTCATATCCCTCTTGTAGGTATGCGTGCCAAACCCCTTGTTGTAGCTCTTTTCTCCAAGAAAACAACTTCTCTAGAAATTTGTTCCTCTTCAACTTCCCTCTCACTCTCCTCAAAAGTGAACCCCTCTCTCCCTCATGAGCTTCCTCTATCTAATTTGAAAGTGTAACTTCCCTAACCCTTGGTCTTCCAATGATATTGGTCAATATTAGATATTTCCTTCACGAGATCAACAATCATGATTTAATTATCCATTGAGGTTACTTTAGTCACTAAAGTGACCGATAACATCGTAAAGTCACTTTTTCACTTAAAAATTAAAATACCCAACTTTATAAAATCACTCTATAAAGTTACTTTATGAAAATGCATTATAATGTCACTAGAGATAAATGTGCTTGGTCACTTCCGCATTTTTGGTATCGCCAATGAAAAGTACCCGTGAGATACAAAATATAACACCCCCTCTTAGTGAGAGAGGTGCTTATGGTATCATCACCAGAATCTGTCTCGAACACATCAATTGTCATAGCCTCTCCCTCTATACTAGAAGCCTCTGCTCCCCCTAAATAGGAAGACACTACTCCCACTGCACTGGAAGCCTTTGTTGCTACCTTCGCTAATATATGAACTGAATACATGCTCCTAGGAGACTTCACAGTCTCTTGAGAATCCATCTATGTCATCTCATGCATGTTGAGTCCTATGAGAGTCCTGGAAGAGGACTGAGTCCCCAATATCAACTCTTTCTCTTGAGAAACCTACCACTCTCTGACATAGAATATGAATCCAAAAATCCTCTAGACCCCAACACAAGTCATCCCAGCAACCTATACAACCTCTCATACCTGATACCAAGCAACACATTTTTTTCTAGAGTTGCTCCCTCTAGATATAACAATACTCAATCATAGTGGAATGAAAATAGAAATCCATCAACCTCTAGAGATGACACTGAGAGTAAATTAATTTTTATCTATGGAATATACAACACCATGAAAACCTCCATAAATCCTCCTGAGTATAGTTGGAATATAACACTTCCAACCCCATTTACTACACACTCTGAGCCGACCCCACTATGAACAACACATTCCAAGTCTATTTCTAAAAGACTAAGGAACACTGACCTCATTCCCATCATATGCTGAGAAGTGCCACTATCCACGAACCACACTTCAATGTCCTCAAACACAAGGAAACCATTACCCACACGACCAATGATGAGAGAAAACTCCTTCCATTATTTCTCAGCAAACTCAACCATCTTTGTTGATGCTGACACCTATGGTTCTATCTTCTTATTCTTCTTGTTTATACATTGATTAGTGTAGTGGCAGTCTTGTGACATGCAAAGAATATCACTTTACTCATGCACTTCTTCTTCTCATTGTTTTTTCCCACAAGAGAAAGTTTCTTGTCATTTGCACCATCCAGTTCCTTCTCCTGAGATCCCTCCCAGATCTCCTCTTGTGTAAATTTATCCCACAATCTGCTCCAGTCAAGGAGGTTCTCTATCCCCACCACACACTTAACGAAAAACTCCCACTCCTTGGTGAATCCTTTGAAGGATATATGCACCAATTCAGAGTCTTCAATAACTTATCTTACATCTTCCAACTCATCCTTCACATGTGCAACCCAGGTGAGGTAGGAGGCCACACTCTCTCCTTTGGTCGGCCTAGTACTACGTATCTTGTCCCGAAGAGCCATTTTCTAGTTCTCATTCTTTTCCTCATGCAAACCCTTCAGTGCATCCCACTTGTCCTTGGTTTTCCTACTCTTATCCAAATGTGTAATAATGTGGTCTTGTACTCCATCCAAAATGATTCTCTAAGCCTTTCCTTCCTTCACTTCATGGACATCCAGAGCTATTGGATCTCATGCAAGTACTGGCATGAAGGTGTTCACAAAAAACCACTACTTCTTCTCCTTGAGAGAACTTGTTATTCACACCTTCAACTGCATGTATTTGGATATCCCCTCCAACCTATCTTCAAACCTAATACTGCAAGTCATGTTTGTTCACCTAACAAGGAACCTTCTTTCCCCTTCTTCGAAGAAAAATCCCTAGCAAATCACTTTTTTCCAAGTGACAAACCATCTAATGAAATTCAAAGCACCTACTCTGATACCATGTTAAAAATATATATATCTTGGAATATAACTTACTCTAAATTATATTTTATCCTCTTATAAAGCTTCAACAACTACACAATTGTACTTTATGAGCAGAAACACTAATAGATAAGTTCTGAAATAAAATGGCAGCGGAAATAATTCTTTAATAGTAGATAGAAAACCTCATTTGGCACAAAAATATGAACAATACCACTTGAAGAATACTTAGGAAAAGAAAGACATATTTAAGGAGAACAATTATTTATTCAACTCTAGGGAAAAATTAGAGTTTTACAAAAACAATAACATCAGTATAAAATACACTAGTGCTAGAAGACAAATCTGAAATGTAACTGCTATCTTTGTCCTCTCATCATTACAAAGAGAATAAAGACAATTTTTTGTAAATAAAATATCACGGGGGTAGGAGGAAGGCCAAGGGTCACATTGACCTCCAATAAATATTAGAAATGTGTCCAAAAGAGGGGCTTTTGGCTCTTCAAACATTGTACATTTTTGAACTATTTTGGGAAGATAGTTTTAACTTAAATTGGGGAGAATTCCTTGGAGCTTTGATGTACTATTGTTGAATCTGTTAATATTGAGAAGCCCTCAAGGACAAATTTTGGATAGAGAGAAGAAATTGCATGTGTCGTTGTTTTGCTACGAACTATTTTAAGAAGAATGTATGATGTTCACATGGGCTCTAAGGACATGTTTTCTTATGGACTATTATGACGCAATCTATGTTACTCTTATAGTTTTGTTACCCTTTGTTATATTTTATTCCTTGAGTACATTAGTTTTTGATGTATTCATAGATGTGAATTAGACTTTTTTGGTTATGTCTGTGTTTACATGTGTTTCTAACTTTTCACCTTCATGAAAACTATATGAGTGGGGTTTTAAGAAAATGTTAGTTTCATTACATCTCATTCACTTACATTAATTCTCTCCTAGCTAGGATATTATGCATTATAAATATATTATACCTACATTTACATATTCTTCATCTACATATTTTGTTTGCATAACCATCCATCATTCACCCTCATTGGTGAACCAGGTCGCAACCGGTAAAACCAAAACGTAATTGGATGTAAGGAAAGATTCTGAATGGGTTCCCTATTCTAAATGGTGAGAGATCTAATTGGGAATTCTCATTGGGGGTAGCTATTGATATTGATAAAGAGCGATTTTTGACCTTCCAACATAAACGTTTCCTTTTTTCACCTCTTCTTAGTTGCTATCGTTTTTTATTCTTTAGCAGATCCTGATTGCACGGATGTGGTTGCGACAGATCCCTTTTATGTTTCCTCTTCATCATTTTAATTTCTAGCCTCTTCTCTTGCTTTCTCTTCATCTATGATCCTTTCTATGGGTTTTCATCACCTCTTGAAGGTTACTTCGTCATAGGTTCTTTCATTTCAATGTGTTAACTCTTCATCTCAAACCTATGAGGTGTACTCCCAAGGCATGCCTAGATTGTTGAAGTGCTCTTTGACAACCTTCTTTGGTTTGTGTCTCTTAGACCTCTCCTTTTCAAAGTGGTATGATAGTAGTATATGCACTTCTTCCTGGGATTTGTTTGTGTTAGTAAAGAAGTTGGAGTCAATGTATGGTGGGAGTGGTGGCCACATAGCTTTGTTATCTCTGTAAAGCATCCCCCCAACTTCGTTGATCACCATTTGGTAAGCTACTTCATGGAGTACTAGCCTATCTAGTACAAACCGAGGAAGAAGATGAGGGGATTTCATGATTCCATACACCCAGATATAAATATTGTTTTCCATCCAGTAAAAATCCCCAATCCTCTTGATGACAACTATTTCTATAGGAAGAAGTTGTATACTTATTTTTATTTGCATTCCACCCTTTGAAACTCAAACTCTTTCTTATTATTTGTTTTGAAGTGAAGGAAAGAATATAGTATTATATAGTGAGCAATCAATTTGTTGAATACCTCCACTATCACTTGTTGAGACTCCTATATAAAAAATGATTCCAACCTCTTACTCACCCAACAATCTTAGTCATGATATGGATAGCCATGATATAGGTTTACAAATTCAGGTCCACAGAGGTCATATCCTCATAAGCCTCTCAAAATGGACAAAAAATTAATAGAATGCATGTTCAAGTGTGAATATTAAAATGTACAAAAAATAACAAGCATAATCACACACATCATGCAAGATACATTGATTTTTCATGACAAAAATTAAAATGATTTTTTTAATATTCATAAACAACAATAAGAGTGTTGATTTCATGTTTACCTACAACCATCACTCTTTCATCATAATTTTTCAATTTTCTCTTAAGAGTGTTTATTTCAGTCAATTTACAGATTGTTTTCCATGGTAGCAATGCAGAACACAACACAAATAGCCTAGATCATGAATGTGATAGTGTTGGAATGAATCCTTTGATTTAAAAATTCAAATGAGGTTGATGGCTTCATTTAAGGCACATGTTAAAAAAAGAGACAAGTTCTAGGGCTGACGCTTGGCAATAGTTGGATCATATTCCCTCTCATGCTCTATGCAAGAATCTTGGACCATTATATATTATATTCAATCATTAATATTTACATAGATTTAATTCACCATGACAAGCCTAACAGATGGTCCATATATGTATATTTACATCATACATGCCTAACCATTGTGCCCTAGATTTGATCTCCACACCACGAATCCATACTAGCATATTTACAACATTTACATACACTTATTTAATACATGCCAACAATTAAAACTAGGATAGTACAAGGTGCGAAATTGTCAAGAATATGTAATATGCACTAGAAAGATGATACAAATAATGCAATTGGAAAATTCTTAATGTGTAAAAGGAATAATTGAACAAATATTTCAGATTTATGACTGATTAAAATTTTGTCTTCATTTTATGGTTACTATGGTATTCTTGTATTTTCTGGTTCATCTTTTTTGTTAAGGAACTATGTCTAGCCTTGCCTTTCCTTTCCTTTCCTTGTCTTGGCTTGGGTTTACTTGCCTTACCTTTCCTTTCCTTTCCATTCATTGTCTTTCCATCCTTTACTTTGACTTTCCTTGCCATGTCTATCCTTTCCTTTTCTTTGCTTGTCTTGTTTTACTAGCCTTTCCTTTCCTTGCCTCACCCTGCCTTGCCTTGCCTTGTATTCCATTTATTTTACTTTCCTTGCCATGTCTAGACTTTCTTTTAATTTTATTTCCTTGCCTTACCTTACCTTGATTTCCTTTCCTTGTCTGGCATTGACTTGTCTTGACATTCCTTGACTTTCCTTTCCTTTCCATGCTTCAAATTCCCATGCCATGCCTATCCTTTCCTTACCTTTTCTTGCCTTTATTTCCTATCCTTTACCTTTCCTTCAATTTCCTTTCCTTTCCTTGCCTTGCCTCACATTTCCTTTCCTAACCTATCCTTTTCATTTCATGTCTAGCCTTGCATAGCCTTAAATTTTCTTTTCTTGCATTTCCTTACCTTTCCTTTCCGTGCCTGACCTTTTCTTTTCTTGTCTTTCCATGACTTTCCTAGACCTAGTCCTAGACCATGAATGTGCCTCACTAAGAAAAACCATAAATCCAGAGATGCTGCAACAAATAGTTTTCCGGGAAAAAAAATGATAGTGGAGGAGGACCCCTAGTTGTAACCCAGTGTCAAAAGTCTAATGAAACGATGGTTCATCCATCCGAGTCCTGGTTAGAGTTTTATGGCGCGTTGCAACTCGCCTTCTCAAGACAATAAGGGACATAAAATCCAAACTCAGTAGCATAATTGAGTTCCATAAGCTCCCACACATATTTTTGTCCAAGGCCCATGTGATCAAGCTACCCACAATTTCCCAACATAGTGTTCCTCAAAATTGACCCCTTATTCGAAAATTGCACTATGCCTCACTAAGAAAATTATATCCTCCAACAAATGGATTTATAGGAAACAAAATTATAGTGGAGGGGTTCCCCTAGCTATAACTCAGTGCGTTGAGTCTAATGCAACCAATGATGCTTCTGTCTGAGGCTTAGTTAGAGTTTTATGGCAAGTTGCATCTCGTCTCCTCAAGCCATTCAGGTACATGAAAATTTGATCTAGGGGCATAAAATTTAAACTGAGTGCAATAATTGATTTCCATAAGTTCCCACACTTATGTTTGGTCAAGGCCCATGTGACCACGTTACCCATAATCTCTCAACACCGTTTTCTTCAAAATCAACTCTTTATTCAAAAATTACACTCTACCTCCATAAGAAAAACACTAGGTCCGTAGATCCTCCAAAACAAATATTTTTCGGAAACAGAATGATAGCATAGGAGTACCCCTAGATATAACCCGGTGTGAGGAGTCCAATGCAACTAATGTTTCATCCATCCGAGGATCGATTATAGTTTTATGGCAAGTTGCAACTCGCCTCTTTAATCCATTCAGGGACATGTTGACAATTTGGTCTGGGGCCATAAATCCAAATTGAGCAACATATTTGAGTTCTATAAGATCCCACGCGTCATGTTTCCAAGTCCCATGTGAACATTCTACCTACAATATCCCAACATAGTTGTTATAAGGGAAAAACTCTCTATGGCCAAGGGTAAACCAGAACAGACAGGTATGATTGCAGAAATCAAATCAATTCCAACATGTTTTATATAAACCAATGTTCAATACGAGGAAGAAGCCTACCTCTATCCAATCATTTGATTTCATTCCACCATTGATCACTTTGACCCAAAGCTTTACACCTGCAAGAAGTTCTCAACAAACAAGAGATGCAAGTATATAGCAACAATATATAAAATGAGTTAGCACATCAAATAACACAATCCATTAATAAACATTACAAACATGCCCATGGATAATAATCATATATTTGCAAGATATCGATAGGACGGGAAAGGAGTATTTCTATTAATAATTGATCAACAAAAGTATCAACATTACAGAATTCCATGCCATCACGGTTCGAAACCAAGAAACCAAGTTCCTTCCAACTGGGTCTCCACCACATCAATCCTCCACCAAAGGAAAGCTCATAGAAAAGAGGTAATGAGTTCCTCTTGACAATAAGGAAAGAGCTTGGGGGTTGAACATTGTGTTTAGACTTGAGGGACAAAGGGATGTAGACTCAATATGAAGTAATTTATCCATAGTAACTTTTCTCTCAAAGTTGAATGCTTTCTCCTCTTCTTCCATAGCTCGAAATTGTTCTCTTATAGCCTCCAGAATGCAAATGAAGGGTCGAGTTGGAACGTTTCTAGTATATGGAAGGCCAAAGATCAGAGATATTTTGTCATGACATGGAAACCCAACCTCATTTTGTATTTTCTGGCACAAATCTCGATATACGTGAGATGTAGTGGAGGAACAAGTGTATACACATCTTGCAAAGAGGTTAGGGAGCATATATGTGGAAAAATATATATTTTTGGCTCTGGGTTTAGCAAAAAGGGGTTGATAAGTCTGCATAGGGAAATGGAAAAACACCCTCTATGCAAGATAGCAATGGTGAGGCAAATATTTCTATCATAGATTTCCCCTAATGTGTGAGATCAAAGGAGTATCTGTGATGGCCAAAATACACTATAAATAATCTAGAAGTGGAGTGGTAGAGAACAAAATGGAAGAACTCAATTGCTCATTACATTATCTACTGATTTTGCATACATGGCTACCAAGAATACAATGCATATCCATGTGGAAAATATACCAACAAGTGTGCATGGCCATGAGTAGACAAGTATAAATGCGGTTATATGGAAACAGTTTTCATAGTCATGAACAAGGCCCAGTGAAACCAGTCTCAAAATCAATCTGAAGATATTTGTATACCATGGAGTACAATCTAATATCCCATGATCGTTGAAGTCAAATAGGTATTGGTTCAATGAAATGGAAGCAACAACTCAGGAAAGATGCGTCTAGAAAGTGATGTCGTCAATTCTTCAATACAATTCACCAATGGTGCAAGTCTACATCATGTGAATAAATGAGTTGAGGTTGAACATGATGCGACATCGTTCGATTGGTGGTCATTGAGGCATACCATTAACAAACATTAGACAACCTACTAATGATGAAAGTAGGTATCAAAGCATCGAGTACATCTCTACAAATGTGAATAAAGGATCTGGTGTCGAACACTTGATAGATCCATTGATCAGGAGACATTGATGTATTCCCATCTGTCGATGGCGAGAGAGCCTACCACTAATGACTGCAAGCCTCAAGGTACTCATAAAACTCTAGGTATCGTATCCAAAATACATGAGCTGGAGTCGATGGAAAGAGACCCGCTGAAAGGAGAGCATTAAGGAATCTCTCATCAGTCAACACGAGGAACAAAGCAGGAACTTCATGATTTGGTGGAGATCAGACGAAGAACATGTTCACAAACTAACAACCCTATGCGTCTTTCACGTGTGCCAAATGAAAGAGGTACATGAAAAATACCCTCTGAATAACAACCAATGATGAAAAATGTTGAAAAAGGTGAGGAAACCACCAATAAGGCTAATGGCATCGAAGACACTGCACAAATCCCAAAGTGTGAATAGATGTCTTACCGTTGAACACAAGGAAAATCACCCAGTCAATGACCCATGATGAAATGTCAATTGTTGGGTTCAAGGTGACCTACCAATGATGAAAGAAGGGTCAGGGTGCATCATAAGACCAAAGTATCATGTGATTATGAGACAAACTGAGGGTATGGCTAACATGCAAAGTCAATATTTCTGAGGAGTGGCCGACACAGGTTAATAGAATTCCTTTGAAAAAGAGCATGAGACATACGGTGAACTCCGACAACACAGACTTAATGATGTGACAACTAGATGCAAGAGGCATCCATAATGTTCTTTATAGTGAATGGAATATTAACCAGTCGGTAGAGAAATTTATGTAACGATATCATCTTCCTAAGTCCATGCTAAACCCAAAATTATGATGAAGCAAGGACTCAATAAATTTGTGCTCTCTTCAAAGGTGACACAGATGCTGTCAATTAAAATATAGTACTCCCTTACCGCACATCATTTTTTGTTTTTTCTTAACAAGTGAATGTTATGATACAGAGGAGGGAACGAGTGTCGCAAGTAAGAAAAACTAGTTCTAGTAGTGAAACATACCTATACTCAATGCAATGAAATGCATGCGGGAGATGGACACTCGAGGTCATGTTCCCTCCAGGGTATAGGGTGTCAAATTGCGAAGGATATAAACAAGGCTCTTCTTGGTTGAGGATGCAAACTTCTTGGGCCATGGTTTATAATGCAAAGCGAGAACCGACTAAAGGATCAATACTGCAAGTAAGGGCATGAGATGCAATCACAATTTAACGCCAAAAAATGTCCTTTTTTATACCTTTTAGTCTATTTGGTGTGAAAAATGGGTAAACTTGTGCCAAATAGATGTCTTTTCAAATCCAATTTATGAGTGTGAAAAAGACAAGTTCACTCGACGATGTTTTCGATTTTTTTATAGCGAGTCGGAAAAGAGATTAACTAAGACTAATGATCTTTCAAATCCAATTTTAACGAGTGTGAAAGGGATAAATCACTCGACAATATTTTCAAATTTTAATAACGAGTCGAAAAAGAACTTAACTAAGGCTCGTGACCTTTCAAATCCAAATTAATAAGAGTGAAAGGAACAAATCGCTCGGGAATCTTTTCTCTTTTTGAACGAGTCAGAAAAGGGCTTAACTTGGACTTGTTGGGAGATTCTAGGCCAAAAGTCACGGGGGAGGCCAAGGCTCCCTGTGGACATTCTGTGGAATGTCGATATCTCACGAAGAACTGACACAAGCTCGAGAATACCCAAATCGCTCCATGTCAAGGAGGGAAAAGTGCTAATGGAGGTTATCGTCTCCGTGTTATATCAGATAATGTATCTTCCTAGAAAAGACATAGGTGGAGGCATTGGATACCCCATGAGACCACCCCAATAAAAGGGAACCTTGTCAAGATTTGGAGGGAGAGAACTTGGGAAGAGTAAAAATCTCTCTTGTTCAAAAGGTGAAGTACTAGAAATGCTAAGAACATGGCATAGAAGGTATAGAACCAGAACCAAAAGAGAGGGATCTATTATCCCCAATATCTAGGGATAACTAGGAGATCATGTCTCGAGGCCCACGGGTCCTAGACATGGAGTACCGAGAGAAGGATTGACCTAAGCATGGCCCTGGAGGGCCCATCCTTATTTTTTTTCTCCAGACTTCTCCTATCAGCAGTAGCAGCATCCATCACCATCGACTTGGAATTGCATCGTATAAGACTCTTGCTCCATGAGGTAATTGGTCCAAGGTATCATGGTATGTGTCATGTTTGATCATTATAACCTTCTTATATATGCATCAGGTTCCTTGTATTTCTGATAACTTCTTGGATCTTACACTAATCCACTTGACCATTGTTGGGGTGATTGACGGGGTGACTTGGCAAGCTTGTATTCATGGGTTTTGGTTAGCCACCAGGGGGGGATTTGCAGAGCCATCGTCCGCTCCCACCATTCTGTCA
>SNQJ01S0158774.1:0-13855 GCA_010110895.2 Picea sitchensis
TTTCCCTTTATCGAACAAATCCTTTCAATTTATTCATGTACCTCTCTAAGAAGAACATCCAACGATAGGACACCACTAGATAACTAATTCAACCTCATCTACTAGGTGAATTAGAAGATGAACTTGCAAGTCCATGAAACTCCCCGACAGTTCCTTTTCAAACATACAAACAATCTAATATATCTCTTGATGCCACCATGGAATGTTAGCCATATGAATCTCCTTTGATGTGATCCAACATACAAATGTAGATAATTTAGATATGGCATGTTGTAGGTCCTGGGGGAAGTCATGGTTCACACACCCATGCAACAACAAAGGATAATGACAATACAAAGTAAACACATACACAATAAATTTTGTTTTATCCCATAGCATGAATTTATAAAACAAATAATAAAATCATGTTTTTGACATATGTACTCTTAGAAGGTTCAAATGGTCATGTGATTTTAACTCCGACAAATGGTCTTCCACAATGAAGTTGCGCCATAGTGAAGACCCATATAAATAAGGAACCTTCACACTCAATATAACTTCATTTTCCAAAGAAAGATCAACTTTCTTAAATATACATGGGACATCACCTTCTTTGAAAGACCAAGATGGACCAATCTCTCCTCTACTTTATTTTCTTGGCCAATGTTTCTTTTTAAGTTTTGAAGAAATAACATCTCCCCTAACAACCAATGTGTCACTTTATTTTGATGATGATAAATAAGATGAAACATTTTTAAATATATGCATGAGATCTAGTAAGTGGGAAATATTAATATGATCCCAATATGGTAGCTCATAAAAGATAGATTTACTTTTCATCCCAATGGGGAATTTCTCAACATAGGTGTTGAAGAATTCTAGATCATCGAACATAGGCTCCCCATTTGAATCAAATATTTATGTAATATCCTTCTACTTCTCTCTCTCATATGCTCTAAGCCATTCTATTGGTGTCATTATTGCAGGCCTTTGGGATCTCTCTCGTTTACCATTGAACGTAGATGTTTCTCTTATATAAGGGTGTTGTTCTGGGAGGAATACCCTGGAGCATCCATACACTAGATTTCGTAGGTGATTGGACCACCTATCCTTTAGATAAGGTCCAAAACATTTACATACATTATAGCCTTTTGTTCCATGATCCGAAATCGGATCCAGAAGCCTGACAGGGCTTGAAAAATGCTCAAAAATGAAAGTGCTCGGAATGCGACGATACCTGTGCCATTGCGTTCGTCTCGTCTTCCTAATTCCGGTGGTATATTTACTTTGTCAAACAGGATTTGTATGGAGAAGATATCGCATTCTGTCCGAAAAGTCAAACATGCAAAAAAATTGTTGACTATGCAGTCCGTACGGACGCTGACGTGGCATGTTCGTACGCTGACATGGTAGGTCCGTACAGGAGACACGTGGTAGCCTTGGGTGATGACACATGGCAGGAAGATTTGGAAATTTGGGCGTACAGTTGGACCTATCCCGAGGTGACACGTGTCACCACTGTAAGGGTGACACGTGGCACGGGTGACGTCATCAGCTGACGTGGCAAGGTGACTGGGCAGTACGATGAGTGATGTGGTAGACTGACTGGGCAGTATGGTGAGTGACGTGGCAAGGTGACTAGGCAGTACGATGATTGACATGGCAAGTTGATGTGGCAGTACGGCTTTGGCACGTGGGCCAATCGGGGGTTGACAAGTGTCATGTTTTGGTTGGTTGTAGAGGTGCCACGTGGCCCAGTCAAGGGCTGCCACGTGGCACCCCTTTATTGGCTAATGGCTCGTTATATAAAATTTTATGCAGAGTCCACCGGATTCGAACCGTGGACCTCCCCCACCAGCCAAGAGCCTTAACAAAGTCCGCCCGACCGCTATACTACGCATTAGTTCTTGTAATATATGTGGGGTTTTAATTATTTAAATTGGGTTTATGTGACCGTTGGCGGGGGGGTCGGGCCGGGGCTTAGCCCTGAGCCGAGGTTTATTTGTATACGGTGACCATACCATATGTGTGGGGTGTTAAATCATAGTATGGTTATAAAATGGTTAGGCCCATGGCCTTATGCGAATCCAACAGGACCAGGTGTCAATGCAGTTTGGGGCCAACGCTTAGCCCTTTGGGTTAGCGCTTGGCCATATTAACAAGCATATGACCTTGCCAAGAGGGGCGCGTGCCAGGGCTTAGGGGCTAGGCCCGAATTATAACTATAAGTGGGTTTTTATAACCAATTTTGAGTTTTAGTTATTAATTAAGCCCATTTTTAATGTATTTACTCCATTTTTGGGAGTTATTGGGCATTTTTGGAGCCTAATTTTTGGGAGGAAGTTGGAGATAAGTAACCAACTTCCCAACTATATAACCCAGGCCTGTTTGAGGCCATAGGGGGGCATTCAGAGCAGAATGATGCTGAGGAGAAGCCAAGCAAAAGCCATTTTGAGGCAGAGAAGATTTTGAGGAGGAGACGATGTCAGACCATTTCTGGGAGCTCCGGACGTCCGGTTTGCGTGTCATTTTCTTTGCATGGTTCTAGAGATCTGGAAGAACATGACCAGATCAGTATTGTATCCATTTGGCATTGCAGCATTGTACTTTTGATCATTTGAACAGAAATAAAGAAGCCTCCCCCACAGAGAAAAAGGCCCGGAGACGTAGGCAAAGTTGTGCCGAACTCCGTTATCAATCTACGTGTTATGGTTTCCTGTCTTTTATTTCATTTCAGATCTGCAAATGTATATATGGCTGTCATAATTTCTCTTCTTTCCTAATTCTTCACTAAGTTTTCTCAAATGGTTAATTAACGCATGCAAAATTAAAACTCAACCATAAGTCATTAAAAGATCCGGTGGATCAAGCCACTCTACTTCTCTCTCTCATATGCTCTAAGCCATTCTATTGGTGTCATTATTGTAGGCCTTTGGGATCTCTCTCGTTTACCATTGAACGCAGATGTTTCTCTTATATAAGGGTGTTGTTCTAGGAGGAATACCCTGGAGCATCCATACACTAGATTTCGTAGGTGATTGGACCACCTATCCTTTAGATAAGGTCCAAAACATTTACATACATTATAGCCTTTTGTTCCAAGACCTGTGAAATTATTAATGTATATAGTAGATCATGTTAGCGTTGAAGTCCAGAATAGTTGCAATGAATTAATATATGCCAAAAACTATTGTTACGTATATAAACAAATCAATAAACATGTAATTTACCATAGAAAACTCCTAATATTGGATAATCATGTGTGGTGTAAGCACACATGCCATACAATGTAAAATTCCTCTCTATTGTGATGAGTATTGATACATCATATACATGTATCCCTTCCCATAATTCCTTCAATTAATCTACCAATGGTTGTAGGTAGACATCCATATTCTTCACTTGTATTCTACCAAGGACTATAAGAGCCAACATAAGATGTTCATTCCTCACGAAAAACTATGGGGGGATATTGTTATTGATCACTACTATAAGTCAAATAGAATAGCTGGTGTTTTGGAGGGAATATGGGTTGGCACCATCCATGGCTATGATGAGTTGCAGACTTCATAATTCATACTTTAATTTTTTGGGCCATGTATCCTCTATATTCTTCATGGATATTGAATTTGTTGGGATTCACATAACTCCTGACTCACTTCTGTGCGAGGCATGCCATCCCTACAACATAGCTAATTCTTTGCAACGAAAGAGACTTTGAATCCTTGGGATTATAGGAATGTGCCTCAATATCTTATGAGGAGGACCATGTGATTTACCCTTTTTATTTGATTTATGATATCTGTCGTACCCATATTTTGGACATATCTCTTTGTCTGCATATTCTCCTCTATATAGAATACAATCATTCTGACATGCATGGTATGATATGTACTCAACACCCAATATTTTCAACATTTTATTTTCCTCTTCACAACTACAAGCAAGACATTATCACTTGGAACAACCTTATCATTGAATAACCTGCAGTTAGTGGGAAATAGAAATGTATAATGTTATTTAATGTTCATAAAATCGATCATTTTTATGTTGATTGTGAGACAATATTTGTCAAATTATAAGGGACTTAATGATGATAATTTACCTCAATATTGTCAAGAAACATGAATTTGACATACTTAGCCTTGCTTTCAAGTTGTACAGTAACATTATTGTCCTCAGTTGGGTAGACTTTGACCGGTTAGGTCCAAAGAGAGGGGTGGTGGAATCGTATTTTAGGGTTTCGAATAAGGTATCAGTGATATGAGCATCATCCCCTCGCTCATCATTCTGGAATGCATCTAACAACATTGTCTCCATGGTAGTTGTATAATGTAAATAATCATCCATACCAACCTCCATTTCATTGACTCCATTGCCAACTTGTGAAGAACTACTATTTCTTTAGTCATTCCTAATTGGTGAATCTAGATGTAGTGGGAATTGAATAGGTGGTTGATTCAACCATTCTTGGTATGCTTCCTCTCTGAGTTGTTCTCTTATTCCATCATTCTCTTGATTTGACATTGTAGCGGGGTGTAACAAAAGATGATAGGTAGGTTGCTCATCATCACTAGAATCCTAATTTCAAAAATATTGAATATTAGTACATCAATGATATTAGTAAGAACAATGCAATTGGTTTGTTAAAATAACATTAAACAAAATAATTATTACCATCGTTGACCCAAGATTGCGGTTGGAAGATGACATGTTACTATTGGAAACGTAAAGTGGTTGTCCATTTTCATCTACCAATTGCTTGCGGTATCTTATTCTTGATAAGATATTCTGACGTTTTTGAATTGGTACCAGAATATTATCTGCATATGAACTTGATTTTGAATCAGGATCCTATAAATTTGGATACATTTTTATTCATATTGACATGGATAAAATAAATAAATTCAATTAGATAATCAAAATATAAATAAAATTCAAACTTACTTGAGATGAAAAGGGAGAACTGTGTGATGGACTTTGAGCAATATGGAATGGGATGGAATTTGAATAATTTTCTATTTGATATTGTAAGGTTCTCTCCCTACATTTGAGAAAAATCAACAATCAATTACTTTTAAGAATAAGGCGACTTTAAGCGCAAAATGTATACTATGATGCATTGCAAGTCATGTGGATGCATCATGAAAAATAATTTAAGATGGATATATTATTTTTTGTGCAAATAAAAATTTAGATAAATTTGAAAACATAATAGTGCGTTACTGTAACAAACATGCACCGGGTGTTTATATATGCATCACACTAGTCCCATGAATTAAAATATTAAAAATATAATTATCCAATATCAATGCTCCAAATATTTAAAATGCACCGGTGAGTCATATACATATCAACACTAATGCATTAAAGTAATAAACACACCAAAGTTTTGAATTAAAAAAAAAAAGTGTGACTTTGTTTTTTTACAATTGAAAAATGAGCGGGAATTTAAAATCTAATTTCATAAAGTCATTTAAATAGTAAAATCATATTCATTGTTTCATTATTTTACCAAAATTTACAATGGAAAGATTTGCAAGAGAGCCATAGAGGAGAGCATTGTGGAGCAACATAATACTTTAGAACAACATGATTTATTTAGAAGATCAAAATTTGAAGGTAACTATGGTGATTCATGTAAAAAATTTTGCATAAATTCTTTCATCAGTATTAAGCTATTCAGTGTTTTATTGTTTTGTCAAATTTTACAGGGTATAGATTTGCAAGAGAGACATACATGGGAACATTGTGGAGCAACAAATCAATACTTTTGAAAGTAGAGTTATTCAGAAGATCAGAATTGGAAGGGTATGGTAATTCATTCAAAACCCTTTTGGAGCAACAAAATTATTCATAAAATCAGAAATCGAAGGGTTTTGTGATTCATAAAATAAATAAAAAATTCCATACTTACCTTAAACCCTTCTTTTTGTTTTTGTGACTAAAAAATTTCAACTTAGGGTTTAACTCTCTCTATCACTTCATAATTATAGATTTTCATTTTAGGTTTTTAGATTTAATGGGTTTATGTTTCCATATAAAAGGCATTTTACATGTGATGCATCGTATTCAAACCCTCTCGATCCTGTCATGTTTTTAAAAAAAATAGTTTCGGGTAATCGGTACATCTTATCTAATATAACACATCGATGTTCTTATAGATAAAAACACATCGACTATGCCACAAATAATTAAAAACATTCATTCATGGATGTGTAAATTTATTTGTTTATGGTATTTTTTTTCATTTTCATTCAATTGGAGCGGTGTTGTTAACGATACTTTTCACACCATTGTAATTTAATGTTTTTTAAAATATTTTTTATTGGTGCATTTTTAACATTAAACACATCGATGTTGTTAATGATATATTCTAAACTTCTCTAATTTACTGTCCTTTTAAATATTTTTTATAGCATTGTGTTTGATAACATGTAACGCACCAGTGATTTACTATTAATACAACACACCGTGATGCTTTTTTTTGGTGAAAATTATGTGATTTATTTATAAAATATATTTAATATCTTCTGTATTGAATGGTACAAGTTGTATATTGATAAAAAAATGTATGAGAATAGTTCAAGTAACAAAAATTCTAATGTATACAAATATAATACATCCAAAAAGGAAAAAAAAGACAAGTTTGAACTATTTGAAATATAGTACATACACATATGAGAATATGTTTGAACTATATGTAAGTTTAACTAATATGTATTGGTTAGTGTATGTCCTGCAGAGACATAAAATGAGGAAGCTCGATAATATTTTTTGTTATCTAAGTGCAAAAGAGAATAAAAGATTGATGGAAAAATTGCAAAAGGATGAACGAGGTGAATGAAAAAATTCTATTCAATATGGGTTTTTTTTTTGAATTTTCATTATTTTTTTTACTTAAAAATATTAGATAAAATGTTCAAAACAATCTATTAATTCACATATGTTTAAAGTTCTGCAACTGGGACCAACAAAGAAGGAATGAAATGTCGTCCTAAGAAAATAAAAATTATAGAAGATGTAAATGATGATGAATTGGTCCTTAGCTCATCTGGAGTGGTGCTAGAAGTTAATGAAAGGGGGAATTTTTTTTACAAAACTATGAGGGATATAGTGGAACAAACATATAGACATACTTTCCACTTATAATACAGAAAACAATCCAATGATTCGAAGAACCTGGATATATACAAACTACCAGAAGCGTTTCCAGAGCAATGGTCAATGGGATCTATCAGACTTGCAATAGCAAAAAAATACAACAAAAAAGAATCATTCAAAAATTAATATTCCTAAAAATGCTTTTGTAGGACATGTATATATTCTAGTAGTACAAATCATTCCTAATTTATTAATATCAATATTTTTATATTTAGTTTTCATATATCAATATAAAAATATTTAATTATCATGTTACTTTTTTCAGGAAGATTATGAAAATCCCAAAGGATCAACAAGATGATATATGAAATATGCCAGTAGGAATGTCGAAAAAAGTGTACAAGGATATGGTAAAAGAAATGGAAATAATTTCATCATAGGAGGAACCATCTCAACAACAACGTGCTTCAAATGTATGAAATCATTGAATTTTTCTATTAGGTACATATAAATAAATTATTTAACATTAATTATTAATTTTCAAGTATTTTCTTGCAGAAAAGAAAAAAAAATGGAATTCATTCAGCACATAAAACAGGATGACAAGGAAGAAAATAGTTGATAGCAAAGTTGGTGAGTGATTGTTATTTATTTATAACATTAACTTAAGATTTCATTTTTGTATAGTTTAAATTGTTTTACAACAACCATCCTTGAATGTATTCAAACAGGTGCTAACATACAAAGAAGATCCATCACAAGAATTGATTGACATTGGGATAAGTAAGGGTCGTGAGTATATGTTGGCATATCACAAATTAATTGTGGAGTTTGTAAGTATCTATGTTCTTTTAGTTCTCTCATTTTATAATTAATGGAACAAAAAAATTCTTTTATATTAAATCTAGAATTTATTATGGGGTATATTAAAACTGCAGGAAACAAAGTATGGAAATGTGCCAACATAAGAGTTGTTGACAAAAGGCATGAGATTTGGTTTTGAAAAAATGTGTATCATTCCGAACTCGATTCTTGCTATGGTATGTTTCTTTTCAATTTATATTCATGTATATTATTTATTTCAATTTTCATTATTCTCACCAATGCAGATACACTCATTACACTTTCTTTTTTATTTTTGTAGATGGAATCATTTGAAGAAGAGGAAAACAATCGAGTCAATCAACAAAACATTCAACCAAATAACCCAAGTCAAGGAAGCAGCTCGAGCACATCTGACAACAGTTCTAACGAAGAATGATGATCAATATATTTGGATATCAATGTAAGTTGTTGTAATTTTTGAAATAATTGTCTGTGAAAATTAGACATTTTGTTTAATGTAATGGACATAGTATTTCCCCAATTGAAAGACAAGGGGTTACCAATAAAGTTCCCATTTTGTATGACAAAGTGCTCTTATTCATATATAATAAAATATATTTTGTTTTATTCTTTTGTGTTGTCCAATGTTCCTGTGAAATGTTACATTGTTGAATAAATATATGAATGATTAAATATTATAACAAAGACATGCGAACAATAATGATATAACAAGATAATCCAAACATCATATACAAATGCACTAATCAAAATTTAATTTATATGAATACTATTATAGGATATATGTCAATTTTTTTATAAATAATGAAATTAAAAAATAACAATAATTGTGCATTGTCACAGGCCGATGCTTCTGAAAAGAGAAAATGACAACTCATGCGTTCAATGATAAAAAAAATCAGTGTTTTTAATTATAACATGTACTGATGTTGTAACATAATACGCAAGGGTGCTGCCATAAATTGAAAAAGCACCGATATTAATAATATTTTAACCAATAATAATAATAATAATAATACGACTTATCAGTGCGTTCAGTTTATAAGCGCACTGGTGCTTCTCTTTCAAGGGTCCACATCGGGGCCTTCTCGACATCATGCACTAGTCCTGTTTTTTTTTAACACACCAATGCATATTATCATTGATTTTCCCAGTTCTTTATTCCTATTAAAGCACTGATGCGCTTATGTTTATAAGAGCACCGGTGACCCATATTTATTGTACAACCATGGTTCTTTGGTTGACATGTGAGCATCGGGGCTTTAAGTTCAAGAACACATTGATGCTCAGTATCATAGATTCGATTAGTGCGTTTTTGTTATTAAAACATCGGGTTGTAGTTTGTATAAACACACCGGGGTTCCAATATTTTAGTACTCGACCGGTGCCTATTGTGCAATGTAGGCACCAATGCATTAATGTTTTAAGCACACCAATGCAAATGGTATGTGAAGCACACCACATGGAAAAACATCTACTACAACCTATGCCCACCCGGATTTTTTTAGTTATAACAAAGTTCCATTATAATCTCCACAAAACCATCCACTACCAAAAATGCATGTTTTCATGGATTTTTTTTTGACAACTTTTGTCAATATTTTAACGCTAAAAGCCTCCGCTAGAGGGTATTTTCCTTGTAGTGTTTTTTTTATTTTATTGCTCTGAGATCTTTTTTTTCTAACATTGATATCTACAATGTAAATAAAATAAAAATTATTTGATAATGTTAAGATCCTCATACCCTACAATAACACAAGGCCTTCACTACAAGGAGAACACCTTCTAATGGAGGTTTTTAGTATTATAAAATTTGGTAAATTTTTTAGAAAAACCTCCACTACAACCTTCTCTATTGGCTGTTGAGGTTTTAGCAAAGGTGTTATCAGATATTCCATATAAATAAAAGAATTTGGGTGGGAAGAGGTTGTAGCAGATGTTTTTTTTTTCTGGTGTTGTTTTTGTCAAAATATACAGGTGTGGTATTGGAAAACATGCACCAATGCAGTATTGTAAAACAACTATCGATGCATTAATATGATACAAATGCCTCAGATCTTAATATAATAATATAAAAAATTGTCATGCATTTGTAACTATTGTGCATCGGTTCCTCATTTTTCGTCGTATGCAACGAACCGATGCTTTTATAATTTCTACTTACTAGTTTTGCCTTGTTTGTGTATGAAGCACCAGTGCATTTTAGGATTTGTAAACCCCAGTGCATTTACTTTATTGTGAGCACTAGTGCGATCAATTTATCCAGAGACCCGGTGCATTTAATATAGCATGCACCCCGATGCTTGTGTAATTAGTACGTTACAATGTTTCTTTTACCATGTGCACCGAAGGGTAGTGAAATTTCGAATATTCAAGGTGAGATGTCAGTGCCATTATTTTTACTAAGCACCAATGCGTAGATTATAGTAAAGGAACTGGTGCATAAATAATATTTAGAACCCTAATGCGTATAATAAAACTAACACACTGGTACGTAAATTATTTTTAGTTCCCCAATGTATATTTTAAATATGAGCACCATACAATTTTGAAATGATGAATATTTTTGTATGTTATATTGTTTACATAACAATGCATTTTCTTAATAGTTTGTATCGGTGCATTATTATAATTAATGTGCACCAGTGTGTATGATGCCTAAAAAAAAATCTATTTCTATATTATGGCATGCATTGTCTAGTGAGTTCCAAAGAATACAATGCATTGATATGTATATATTTTAATTCATTGTTTTTTACAAATTTTCAATTAATTATTTCAAAATAATTTTTTATTTTTTTTTATATTAATATTGTTTTATATTGTTGTTATTGGATTTCAATATAATGAATACATTAATGAATTATGAAACTAATTACACCTCTTTTATTTGTAACAATGTAAATCATCCACATATTAATTATTCATGAATGCAACATTTTACAACATTCAACAATGCATTGAAATAAGAAACCTAATTTATTATATATGAATAAGACACCAATTGTCATACAAAAAGGGACAACGTAAAGGTCCAGTACAATAATCAAATTGAAACCAATTTGTAATTGTTACACTTATTGGTAACATGTCCTCATGCAATTAGGACAATATTTCAAGTGCATTAAAAAAAATCCCTGATTCTCAGAGAAAAATATTTCAAAACATACAAATTGCAGTAACATTCAATTAAATTGATTGCCATTCATCAGATGAATTGTTTCCATTGCTCGAGTTGTGTGCATGTCTCATTTTTTCATCATTTGTAGGTGATACTGTATTTTTGTTTTTTAACATAATGTTTTCTTGATCGAATCGTTTTTTATGTTCCGCCCCTTCATCTTCCATCTACAAACATAGAAATAAACTGTAATATATATATATATATATGATAGCGTAAATTAAAAAAGTACCTTAGCACCAAGTATTTTATAAAAAATACACATTATTTTGAAGCCATGCTTCATGAATTCTCTCAAAATATCCTATGTTGGCTGCAATCCATACTTTATTTCCTACATGTTTAATACAACACGTGAAAGCACAATCGATATAATCAATATACAATTTTCTTCTTTTTTCATTAATTATAAAACAAGGGAAGTTAAATGAAATAGCTACTTACAAATTGTGCAATTAAAATTTCATTCTTCAACATATACTCACAACCCATACTTAACCCAATGTTTATCGATTTACGAATTTGCTCCTCTTTGTTTGTTGGTACCTACTAGAAGACATCCATGGAAAAGTGTAAATTAATTATTTAAATACAAAGATCACAACAAACATGAAATCTTAAGAAAGGCCAAAAACGTAAATACTCACAAAGTTTGCGATCAACCTAGGTTTTATTCCTCGTCATCTTGTCTTATGTGATGAATGGATTCTATTTGTTTTTCTTTTCTGCAACAAAACCATTGAAATTTAGTATTTCACATGATACTTAAATTCAATGTACATAAAAGAATAAATAGATGAATACATACCTTTGATGCACATTGTAGTTGGGATGTCTCCTCTTGCGACATAATTATGTTCATTTATTTTACCATCTTCTTCTACGTTGTTTTGGACATTTCTACCAACATGTCTTTGTTTTCCCCTTGCTTGTCCCTTAGAATTATCAAAATCTCCCTGGAAAAAAAATACTAGGAATAATTAGATATAAAAATTGCTTAATTTAAAAAAAGTAAGATCCCAGTGTGTATAGTAACTTCATCTACACTAGGGTGTCAAGAATATTTATATGCACTAGTACATCAACCATACATATACACACCGGTACAATATAACAATGTCATTGCAGAATTGGAAACATTTTACAAATTTTTGTATTCAACCAGTGCTTTATGAATCGAGACAAGCATGACTTCCTAAGTACTATTTATTACTCACCATCGAGTAGTGAACAAATTTAATAAATGAAAATTTACATTTAAAAACAATAAATTTTCCATTTTAAACTCAATGGTGATGGTGTGCTTTATAAAAAATGCACCTCGGTGCGTATCTAGGTAAAATGCGCACCGCTGACCATGAAAATATTTTTTAATATTATTTCGAATTTAAATAAAGCAGTTTTGTTCACAAAAAAATACGCACCGATGCTCTTACTATGTACAAAGTGCACCGACCACCGCGAAGGTGTTTAAGAAAAACACCAACAATGTCATGATGATTTGGGATCTAATTCAATAAGTGGTTTCATTGCAACGGATATGAAACACATATATAAATAAACAAACCCTATAAAGATTTTTTTCTTAAAAAAATCTTCTTGTGAAATATAGAAGGAGAAATAAAAAAAACTTTGAGGAAATTACGACTTCCAATACTTAAGGTAACTACGAAACCCTTTTTTTGTTTGGGAATGCACTGCAATTTTTTTGAATGAAATAGGGGAATTATTAAGATAATTAATAAAATGCAATTATATACCTGAAATTTCTCCTCTATAGATTTCTATGTGATATACAGTAACCCCTCTTGAATTTGGCTCTTCAAAAAAAATCCACCCACTCTGAAATATTTGTTGATAAATCTTAGTTGCACAAATCTTGTTTCTAAATGTTGGAAAACACTTAAAAGAATGAATAGGGTTTTTTTTATAAACAAAATAACTCAATTTCTCACTCATGTTTTTGTTGTATATTTTGCTACATTAATGAAAAATACACGCACTATTTTTTTTGAAAGTTACATTTTTGGTGCACTGTACCGTGTTAGTGCACTAGTGTGGTTTGTACATATAATGCAAAGATTTATTTTTGTAATAAATTTCAAAGTATTGATAGTAAGCGTGTGTTATTTTTCTAACTTGCTTATGTCGGTGCACTTTATAGTTAGAAACGCACTAGTGCAGTGTATAGTTTATAATGTCTCGGTGTGGTCATGTGTAAGTATTAACACATCGTAAGATAATTAAATTTACACAATGCAAATGCAAGAATCCACATTTAAATTTTTCATAGGTTTTACTTTGTGGAGGCATAACGAAAGTAAGTCTTCGATACTTCTCTCAATTAGATCCACTGGTGCATTTTTTGTAACCATACACACCAGTGCATCTTTATATGATGAAGCACACTTTCAAGTTATAAAATTTATTTGAAATTATTTTTGAAGTTATATTGTCCTATGCTACCCAATATGATGGGTTTGGATCAAATGCAACAAAAAATGAATTACAATATCAAGTGGCCAATTCTTCAGAGTCCATCTCATTCCATATCTTTGGAACTCCTGTAAGTTCTCTCACGCCAATTTCAGTACGTCTAAATTTGATTGATAATTCATTTATTTCATTTAATTTATGTTATGTATGTTGGTTCAATTGAATAATTGATCATACAATTTTGTAGGATCAAGATTTAAGATCGAGTTCAGATGCTCAAGATATTCTTGTAGTTATGAAATTCCATAAGAT
>SNQJ01S0158775.1:13734-25425 GCA_010110895.2 Picea sitchensis
AGGGGACAAGTGCTTGGTCGCATCTGAAGTGTCTAGGAGAGGTGGAAAATATGGTCGAAGCAGTTCCACATTAAATACTGGTGCAATCCAAGGAAAGGGGGGATACTTTATTCAAAATCATTCTCACCCATAGCCTTTATGATGGTGTAAGGCCCGTATCGGAGTGGGAAGAGATTATGATTGGGTCCCATGAGGCGCTCTTTCTGCAAATGCAACCATACCTTATATCCCACTTGAAACTTGTGTTGTACCCGATGTTGATTATGGCGTTGCTTGTACTTGGCGTTGGATTTCTGCAAAATATCATGAGCCTGTTGTTGGATTTGTTGGATTCACTCAAAAAATTATGCTTCTCAATCAACCTCTGTCTCAGCATAGGATGACTCTTCATATGCAACTGTAATGGGTAGAGCTACATCAGGCTGGAACCCCAAGTCAAGGATGATTTTAGGGGCTAAATTTCTCTCATGGGATAATTTTCCATGGTTTTTCCAAAAATGAGATTCGCTATTTTAAAAATGATTCACCCAAATTCTATAGGATAAAGTTATTTTACCTTAAAAATCGTCAAAATTTTATAAAAACTATATAAAATCCTTAGAAATTTGAATATTTTTACAAAAATATCTCCAAACATTTATAGTTGGCATATGAAGATTAGTAAGATTCTCCAAGGTTTCTACATTTTAAAATAAATTTCCATCCTTAAAATTTATTTTAAAATGTAGAAACCTTACAACCCGCCAAGGTTTCTACCTGAAAAGGGTTGTGGCCAATAGAGATGTGAAGGGATCCATTGTAGCTATGTTGAACATAATCGAGGATCTCATCCCATGTGCATGGATGTTTGGAATTGTATATCCTCGGGATATGGACAATAATCCTACTGACTACCTTTGTTTTCCCATCAGTTTGTCGGTGGAAGTGTTATAGCAAGATTTTCCTCACCATATGCAAATTTGTTCAAAGGGCCTTTTTCCATTTCCCTATGCAGACTTGAAGTCCCTTTTTGCATTTCCCAGAGATAAAAATTGTATTTTTCCACATATACGCTCCCTAACAGCTATACAACATGTGTATATGTAGGTTGCACCATTGCAGCCCATGTACATCAGGTTTTGAGCTCAAAATTAAAAAATGGTGTCGGGTTTCCATGTCACATCACATGATCCATGATCATTGACCTTCCATATATTGGAAACGTTTTGACTTGGCCCTTCAGTTCCATTTGAAGGTTATAAATGGGCTATATCCAAGCTGTGGAAGAGAGGACAATAATTCAACTTTGAGAGCAAAGTTACTATAGAGAAATTATTCACTTCATATTAAGTCTGCATCCCTTTGTCCTTTTAAGTCTGAACACATTGTTCATCCCCCAAGCTCTTCCCTATTTGATGGAGAACCTCATTGTCTCTATTATATGAGATTACCTTTGGTGGAGGATTGAAGTGGTGGAGACCCAGCTCAAAGGGACTTATTTTCTCGGTTCCGAACATGCCGACACAGAAGTTTCTCATTCCAACCTGAGATTAGAGTTGATTTTTGCAGTAATTTCCATCTGTTGTGGTTTACCCCATTCCATAGAGTGATTTTCCTCGTAACAAAATTGGTGACCATACTGGGGAGGGAATCTTCTTTTCGGGGTTTGGAGTGTTTTTCTGGACCTTTGATTGCTCTCGTTTATATTGAGTTTCTTGTCGTCTGATTGCTTGACAGCCTCTGTTCATTTTGAATTTGAGTTTCTTGGCCTTATCCTTAATCTGGTAGGGATTCAAAACATGTACGCGGTATTTTTCCTGAAAGTCACGTACATACGCGAGCTGTTGTTCTGTAGGAAGCGTATATATTCATTTTTCTTCTGAACAATCGCGTACATCATCCTTGTTTGCTTGATTGTTGAGTTTGATGTTTGTTGGGTAGGTTTTGATGGTTGTTGAGTCTTCTTAGGTATTTGTCACGATTGTTAAGTTCTTGCAAAGTGATAGGAAACCTTTCTTTGGTTGAATTTTTGGGCGGTGTTTCTTTCTCATCATCCTTTTCATTGATTGTCCTTGCATCTTGGGCTGGGTGTTTTCTTCTTGATATTCTACTTGGTTTGTCTCTATTTACATACAATAGAATCATTATATCAACCGACTGTTCAGTCCTTGCATTTTCATTCTTTTATTTTGAAAATACAAAAAAAATACACATTTTGCATTGTTGGCATTTGGTCTTTTGGGTTCTTATCGTTGATCTTAGTACATGTATGGAAAGATTGCATCTTATTTGAAATTGCAGAATTAAATTGGAAATTGCATTTTGAAAAGATTATCATTTTTTGGGAATTGAAGTTAGGAATTTTCATTTTGTTCATATTCATTTATTTTACTTGCCGAGTCATAACATGATTAGTTTCGTGAACATACCTTTTTGAGTAAGAAAATCCACTAAAAGTAACACTGATAAATTTAAAATTGATTAGAAACGATTTTATTTTTTAGGGTGCACAAACTAACTCAAGATTTAGATCCTTGGAATAGGATTTTGTGAGTAAACTTCTCCAAGGCTATTAAATTCAACATATGTGTTTGACTAAGGGAGTGCTGAAGTCCATTGTATAATTTGTGACGTCAAGAGACTCCACTTACACGAGAGTTAAGCACAAGGTAGCGTGAATTTGGTTGAGGGGATATCCCTCCAATAACTTCTTAGCGTCAGAGATATTTATGGGGATATATTCATATATGGGGGTCTTGATAGTACCTTTACATCTGTGAGAGGCGGTGTTGTCGATATTTTGGGCTTTGTTACCTTTCCCATATTGTGGACCTGACTTACAATTGTTCTCCTAGGCATTGGTTATATCATGGTGGCTTAGTTTCTTGACATAGGTACTCACATAGATTACTTGCAGGGGTTATTCTGCAGGTACCCTGAGTAATATAAGGGTCGGAAAACACACAACCTTTATGGAGGATTACCTCTCTGGGTGGATCTGACCGACTGCGTTGTTAAGCCCATGAGGGCCCTTATAACTGATTATGATACCTCTAATCTTTTGTAGGGAGTCTCATGCCCCTATTGGACGAGACATACCTACTCTAGTGAGGAAGGCCCCTTTTCAGCCACTATATCCTGTTTGTGTGCATTGGCCTTTTTTATTTACTTTGGTGTGCTCTCTGATTATTAGTTGGCCTTAGGATTTTGTATTGTGTCATGAGTTTTTATTGTTATGATTAGTGGAGCCTCGTGACTCCATCAGTTAGCGCTAACCATCCTATGGTATTTTATCATTCCATGGGGACGAATCCTTTTATCTTTTTGAGTGGTACGTCGAATCATGATACTCAACCAATACCTTCGGCCTCTAATCATTTTTCTCTTGGTATGCCAAACATGTCTTCGCACGTGCCATCCTCCGTCTCATCTTCTTATGTGAATCCTAGTTTTGGGTTTGGGGGCATGTTGCCTCCTTATTCCCCCTTTTCATTTGGTGGGAGTCATATCCCTCAACCAACTCTTATGGTAGGTAGTTGGAATATTCCTTCCTACAAATCCAATCCTAGCTTCACTTTTCTAGGACCAAGTGCTCAAATGGGAAATCATTCTACTTATTACACTCCATCCATCTATCCTTCTTCCATTTTGCCGATACCTACAAACACTTTTCCCATGGAGAACCTCCATATATCCTCTGGTGTTTCATCTAGGGGGCATCAATTTTATAGTATGGGAAACCCCCTTCACGAAGTTACTTCATCTGGGGGAAACATATATCCTCACTTGAGTAACCCTTGTCATGTCTCTTTCTCTTTGCAAGCATCTTCCTTGGTGATGATTCCCTTACACACCTTTATGAATCAATATGGAGGAGGATAATATCCTGCTGGACAGGGACATGGTGTATACCAGAAACCTTCTTAGCCTGTAATTTCTCAAAACCAATCTTTCGTAGAACCTTGGTCTCAAATTCCATAATCAGTTGTTGCAAGTCATGTTGGGGGCACAACTCTAGTCACTGCTAGTCACATTGAACATACATCACAAGCCTTTGCTATTCATGTTGGGGATTCATCACCAACCTATGCTAGTCATATTTGGAATTCATCACCAACCTCTGCTAGTCATGTTGGGGTTTCATCACCAACCTATGCAAGTCATGTTGGAGATCTGCTACTAGCCTCTGCAAGTAATGCTGGGAGCATGTCACCGGCCACTACAAGTCATGTTGGGGGAATTCATACGATTGAGAAGCATCTACGTATAAGAAATAAGCCCAAGTTCCTTTTTATACTTTGCAAAGGAGATCACCTTACACATTTGTGCCCTGCTGCTGTTGTGGTACAAGAAGCATGGTCCTTGCCTGGGGGCCCTTTGGGTTCCGAGTCGTCCTTGGTTTCCAAACATTGTAGTCCTTTTTTAGTTGATACAATGGTCATGTCAATGTAATCATCGATTGATTCCACACTTATTTTGGGGGTTGATGCATCTCTCTTGACCATGTTGTCTCGCATCCTATTCAACTAGCAGTCGTGTTGATGCAATCTTCAGCCAACACCACTCTTGTTTTTTGGAGTGATGCATCTCTTGACCTTGTTTTGTTCCATCCTTTTCAACCAAAGGTTGAAGAAGTGGCCATGTCGATGCAATCTTCAGTCAATCCCACTCTTCTCTTGGAGAGTGACAAGTCTAAGGAAGTGACATTTCCGATGCAATCTTTGGTCAATCCCACTCTTCTTTTGGAGGTTGATGCATCTTTCGACCACGTCCTTGGAATTTCTAGTCCTGTACCTTCTGAACAAGGGAGCCTTCCACTCTTTTCGAGTACACTCCATCCAAGTCCTAGGGTGGTTTCCTTTGATTGGAATGATATTGTAGAGCCTTGACTTCCTTCTTCTACACCCTTCCAGATAAGGGGCATTCTTTGATATATTGTAGATAAGGTAACCTCTGCAAGTATTTTATCCTCCTTGACTTGGAAAGATTTGGGTTTTCCCAAGCTTGTGTCAGCTATATGTGAGTTGCTAACTTTCAACAAAAGTCCTGCACATGGCCTCCCCCATGATATGCTATGTAGAACAACATCCCTGAGTCTTGTTTAATCTCTTTTCTGACTCTCTCAAAAAGAGAAAATAACTCTCTCAAAAAGAAAAAATATTTCTGAGTGAACTTGTCTCTTTCACACTCGTAAATTGGATTTGAAAGGATGTCTATTTGGTGTAAGTTTAACCCTTTTTCAGACCAAGTAGACTAATTTCAAAAAAGGAATACTCTAGTCACTAGTGGCTAGAAGAGTTCTCTTGGGTTTTGGTTTATACTCTTTCGGGCCTAGGGGACTAAATTTACTAAAAAGGAAATTCTTTGGCGTTAAGTTGTAATTGCATCTCATTCTCTTGCTTGCAGTATTGATCCTATTATTGGTTCTCGCTTTCGCATTATAATCCTATCATCTCAACAGTTTGCATCATCAACCAAGCAGAGCCTTGTTTATATCCTTTGCAACTTGACACCCTGTACCCCAAGAGGAAACTTTCCCCCGAGTTTCCATATCCTGCGTGCACCTCCTTTTATTGAGCATAGGTATGCTCCACTGCTGGAACCAATTTCTTACTCATGACACTCTTTTCCTCCTCTGTATCATAACATTCATTTGATTATGAAAAAACAAAAAAAAGATGGGCGGGAAAAGAATATTATCTTATGTTGGCAACAATCTTGTCTCCTTTGAACAAAGCACAAACTTTTGATTTCACTTTTCATCAAAAATTTGGGTTTAGCATGACCTTAGGAAGATTATCTTGTTACTTATAGTTTAATCCCCTGACTGGTTACTCTTCCAGTTCCTATGGAGAGTTTGATTGGTGCCTCCTGCATCACAAAGTTTCATCAATGAGTCTATTCTGCTAGAGTCATCCATATGTCTCATGCTCTTGTTCAAAGGATGTTTATCATCCTGTTTCGGCCATTTCTCAGAACTCTTGACTTTGCATGTCGACCATATTCTTAGTGTGTCTCAAAGATACATGAAGTTGTATTCCTACCATGCACCCTAGTCCTACTTTCCTTATGGATAGGTAACCTTGAACCCAACAGTCGACTTCTCCTCATTGGTTGCTGACTGGGAGGTTTCCCTTGTGTTCGACGAAAAGAAATCTATTCACACTTTGGGATTCATGCAATGTCTTGGATTCCATTAGCCTTATTGGCAGTTTCCTCACCTTTGTCGGTAGTTTTCCTCATTGGATGCTATTCAAAGGGCCTTTTTCATGCACTATTTTCATTTGGTGCATGTGAAAGACGCACAAGGTCATTGGTTCGTGAGCATGTTCTTCATTCGAGTTCCTATAAATCATCAAGCTCCTGCTTTATACCTCGTGTTTAATGTTGAGATATGCCTTAATGCTCTCCTTTCAACAGGTCTCCTTCCATCAACTTCAACCCATCTATTTTGGAAATGAGACATAGAGTCTTATGAGCACCTAGAGACTTGTAGTCATCAGTGGTAGGTTCTCTTGCCATTGACGGTTGGGAATACATCAATGTCTCCTGATTGATGAATTCTTCAATTGTTCGACCTCAAAACCTTTATTCACACTTGGAAGAATATACTTGGTTCCTTGATACCTACTTTCATTATCGTTAAGTTATCTCGCGTTTGTTAACGGTATACCTTAATGACTGGTAATCAAACGAAGTCTCATTATGTTTGACCTCAACTCCTTTATTCAAATAATGTAGACTTGCACATTTGGCAGATCATGTAGAAGACTTGAAGGCATCAATTTATAGTCGCAACTTTCCTGAGCTGTTGCTATCATTAATTGGACCAGTACCTATATGACTTTAGTGATCATGGGAGATCAGATTGTACTCCATTGTATTCATATATCTTCAGAATGATTTTGAGACTAGTTTTCACTAGGCCTTGTTCATGACCATGACAACCTATGGCATGTATCTACTCTTGTATTTCCGATTCATGACCATGGATAGTTGTTTGGTATATTTCCACATGGATCTGCAGTGTAATTCAAATTGGTATCCATGTGCACAAATTCAATATGGATTGCAATATTATTATGTGAAACTAGTTCATCGAGATGGATCACCATTACTCCACTTTTAGGAATTATAATATATTTCGACCATCACAGATACTCCTTTGACCTCACAAATTAGGGGGCATCTGTTATAGAAATATTTTCCTCACCATATGCAAACTTTCTTAGAGGGCCTTTTTCCATTTCCCTATGCAGACTTGATGTCCCTTTTTGCAGTTCCAAGAGCTAAAAATTGTATTTTTCCACATATACAATCCCTAACAACTATACAATGTGCGTATACGTAGGTTGCACCATTACAACCCATGTACATTAGGTTTTGTGCTCAAAATTAAAAAATGGTGTCGGGTTTCCATGTCACGTCACGAGATCCATGATCCTTGACCTTCCATATAATGGAAATGTTCAGACTCGACCCTTGAGTTCCATTTGAAGGCTATAAATGGGCCATATCCAAGCTATGGAAGAGAGGAGAAGAATTCAACTTTGAGAGCAAAGTTACTCTGGAGAAATTATTCACTTCATATTGAGTTTGCATCCCTTTGTCCTTGTAAGTTTGAACACATTGTTCAACCCCCAAGCTCTTCCCTATTTGATGGACAACCTCATTGTCTCTCTTATATGAGATTTCCTTTGGTGGAGGATTGAAGTGGTGGAGGCCCAACTAGAAGGGACTTACTTTCTCGGTTCCGAACGTGTCGACACAGAAGTTTGTCATTCATACACTTTTGTTGATTACATTTTAATAGAAATACTATTTTCTCATCCAATTAATGTCTTGCAAATATTTGAATTGTTATTCCATGGGAGTATTTGTTATGAATATTGATGGATTATGCTATTGAATGTGATAACTTTATATATTATCACCATATGCTTGCATATCTTGGTTGTTGAGGACACGTTGCAGGTGTATTTCTTTGAGTCAAGTTCTCAACAGTGGACTTCATCGAACGTCTAGACAAGGTAGGATATTTATCTTGTCTTGTTATCATATTTGTTTATATAGCATACCTGAGATTAGAGTTGATTTATGTAGTCATTTCCTTCTGTTGTGGTTTACCCCATGCCATAGAGTTATTTTCCCCGTAACAAGAAGGCAGTCGATTTGGTCAACTTGGTGTCAATCATCAACCATAGGATGGACCAAAAAGTACTCAGGAACCTATAATGAACCTAAAAATGTTCAAAGAAGAGCTTAGAAGTGTCCTTGACTGTGATTCTCTTCTTGCAGGGTGCCAAAAATGTCATCTTAGAGAATCAATCAACAAAAACGAATACACAATCATTCCCATGCTTCATTGAAGACAGAACATACATGTAATCCATGGAGATGGAATCCCAAGGAATATATGGAGTAGGAAGAGGGGTGTATAGCCCTTATTGATTGATGGTGGGTTTGGAAATGGTGTAGGTAGTGCAGTATCTTATGTACTTGCAAACATCTTGGCGAAGCTTTGACCAATAAAAATGATTTTGCAGTACTTCCACTGTTTGATCCACACTAAAGTGTCATGCCACTCGACTATAATGAGCTTCCCAAATCATCTTTGCATGATCACTTGAAGGAAAACATAGATCGATTAGATGGCATAGAAGTCCATCCTAGAGATGAAAGTCTATAATTGGTTTTCTTGCGCTCAATGTCTCATGGGTAGAAAAAAATTCATAATCACTATTATATAATTGTGGCCACTCATACATCTCATTCCCACAAGAGTTCAGAACTATGGCTATCACCACAATTGGGGGTCGATTAAGGCATTATGCGACATGGTTGGTGCTACCCTTCTTGTACTTTATGTTCAAGTGGAATTGTTGCAGGTATGTGGACCACATTTGATGGCGATCATTCTATAACTTTCCTTGTGTCTAAATGAATGGCAGAGGCTTGTGATCAATGTGGATGATAGTTTCCTTCCCTGAAATGTAATTCCTCCACTGTCGACATGCCTGCACAATGGAGTACATATATTTGTCATAGGTGGGGTATCTACGAACAAAATAAAAAGTGTTTCATTGTGATAGGCCATTGGATTTGTATGTTGAGTGAGGACTGCATCGCTAGCATAATCTGAAGCATCTATATCAACCTCAATTGGTTGTTGAAAGTATGGCAGAATAAGGACTAGTGGTGAGCAGAGGCGAAATTTCAAATCCTTGAATTCTTTCTATTGGGATGCTGCCCAAACAAAATTAGCCTTCACTCCACCCTTGGTCATATGGTTTAGGGCCCAAGTGATATGAGAGAACCCAAACAAAAACCTGTAGTATAAGTTGGCAAGGCCCATGAAGTTGAGGAACTCAACTAGTGTCTTTGGGGCCGACGAATCAAAGATGACTTGGATCTTGGATAGATCCACATGCACACCCTGCTCATCCATGATGTATCCCAAATATTGGATTCTCTACAAGATGAAGGAACACTTCTCCAAATTGGCATATAACTTGTGTTGTCATGTTGTGCCCAAGACCCATTGAATGTGCTTCAAATGTTCCTCCTATATTTTTCTAAAGATGAGGATGTCATCTAGATATACGACCACAAAGGAGTTTGTGAATGGCTGCAATATATCATCCATTATCCACATGAATGTGGTCGATGAATTATTTAAGCCGAAAGGCATGACCAAGCACTTGAAGAGACCTTCTTTATACTTGAAGGTTGTCTTTCATACATCATATTTCTCAATTGGCACCGGGTGGTAGCCTGACTTCAGATCAATATTATTGAAAAGTTTGTCTCCCTTGAGTTGGTGGAGAAGATCATCAATTCAGAGGATTGGGTATTGTCTCTTAACTATGATCTTGTTCAGGGATCTGTAATCAATACAAAGTTTCCATGTCCTTTCCTTCTTTTGTACTAGAAAAATTGGGCTCCCACAAGGTGAGGGGCTTGGTTTGATGTGGCCCTTAAGAATTATTTCTTGGATTTGGTGTTTGATTTCTTCATTATCCATAATATAATTCATGTATATAGGTTTTTTAGGCAAGAGAGAATCGGGCGTCAATCCAATTGAGTGATTTACTTGATGGTGCAAAGGCACCTCAGTAGGTGAGGAAAAGATGTCGGTGTGCTCTTATACTATCTTGTCCACCTATTGTTGTTGTGTAGAGAGAATTCATGTAGAGGTTTTGGTTAGTTGCAGTGAACTTCCATTCACCTTCTGACTAGACCATAAAGAGGACAAATTTCCCAGTTTGAGAGACCACCTTTATGCGTTGATTCATAGAGATAAAAGAGACTGTAGTAGTTGGGACTACCTCCAGTACCATGTAGAGTTGAGCTCCCAAAGTAATAATGACATTATGGGGCCTAGATTCATAAATAATATGACGCTTCCACATATATGGTTGTCCTAAAATAAAATCACAAACTTCAGGGGGGGAAACATCACACAATACATCGTCTTTAAAGGGTTTGATGTCATAGTGCAGACAACATTATTGGTTGATGTGAATGTCTCATCCCTGGATGAGCCAACCAATGGTGTATGGTTGAGGATGTAGCATCATTGTTAAGTTCAACCTCTTGTTGACCTCTACTGAGATTAGGTTCTTTTGGCTATCGTAGTGAAAAATTAAATGGAGGGGGATCCTCTTCATCCAAATATATGAGTGGAAGAGTTGCTCCTCTTCTTCAGGCTCCTCTGATTCCTCTTGCTGGATTTTTATGGTAGCGATGGTGACACTGGGTTCTATGTAAATGATACATTTTTCCTTATTTTGTTCCAAATTAGAGTCTATGTCGACATCTGAATATGAGGATTTCGTCTCAAACAACAATGATTGTTTGGAGTGACATTAATCAGTGTTGTGCCAAGAGATTTTGTAGAAATCACACCACTTTCTAGTGTCCTTCTTTGGATTACCATTAAACTTATTTACTTATGGCTTGGACTAGTTGTCCTCGGGATAGCCATTCTTACTCTATCCTTTTCTTTGGGAGTTAGGCCCACCTTTACTGTTCTTTTTTTGCGATGGGTTTGCAGAATTGAAATCCCGCTTATTATTTTTCTTGAACTTTTTCTCGATCTTGGTAGCATATGAGTAAGTGGTTCCAAATGAGGAGATGTGAAAGAACCCAATATATGTTTGGATGTACCTATGTAGGCCACTGTAGTACTTCAGGACTAGGTGTTGCTCAGAGTCTTTAATACCTAGCTTTGTGAGTGTAATACCCCTAGGCAGAACCCCAATTATAAATGTACATATAGGTTGATGTGCCAAGATGTTTTGAGGCCAAAGTTCCTATGTGATTACATGTTTTGAGTCTAGAGTTCCTATGTTCATATATTGATAAAAGTACACCACTGTAGTAGACCAACTAGAAAAAAGAGTATGGGGGGTTAAAATTCCACTAGAGGAAAGGGGGCTAAGGGTTTAGGAGGAGTGGCTAAGCCAAGGAAATATATAAAAATATTTCATAAAGTCTAATTTATGGGATATATTCACATCTATCCTAAGTTCCTAAGTGGGAGGAATGTATCACCATGTGAGGCCCATTCCAATGTGACAATTGTCAAGTTGGGAACATGCATATACAAAGTAAGAAATTAGTACACTTTCCATGATTCTCTCATGATTCATTCATTGATTATGTCCATATGTTCACTCTTCCATCCATAGTCGTACTTGTATTTGGAAG